>UESW01002202.1:143562-294203 GCA_900491605.1 Calamus simplicifolius | reverse complement strand
GAAATCAGGGAATAGAACAACCAAGTTTAAGAAGGTGAACAAATAAACAAATCTAGTTGAAAGATATTACTTAGCCACGCATCAAGTTAACATAGATAATGGCATGCAAGATAAGTGTTAAACTCTTTTTCTAGATCCTATAATAGGTCCAGCAAACCCCACGTAAGCTTTCCCAGTCTGAGGCCACCCACTTAATAGAGAAACCACAAGTTATGAGAAAGTGAACGATCTTTTGGATACAAGACGGCAAGGTACGCTCAAAAGGCAGGAAACATTGGCTAAAGCTGTGAACTTGCAACTGACACCTAAACGCATTTATTTATGTGCCGGATATGCATCAAATTAGAAGATATCATACTCTCCCTTTCTCTTCTGTTTACACGCCACTCAAGCAGTACTATAACATTGCTTCGGATATTATCTAAACCGTTCTTTCATTTGGAGTGACGACATTAATTTCACCAACTCCACAAAAAAATACTATATATATGCAACAAAGCCACATTGCAAGCCAAGACCCCGGAAGACTTTGCAAGGGGGGAAGACTTCAGAGGGCATACGAACTCTAGTTGACTGAGGGCATTTGTTTGGTTCTCTTGGGGAAGTAAGTTGATTATTTCTTCTTATCAAAAATTCGCATGAATAGTAGTGGCATGGAATATCTCCTGTTTCTGTACCATGTTTCGGCTTAATTTTCCTTGTGGATCCTCACTAGCTACTAATTAGTACAACAAGATTATATATAGTGTCAAACTTGTTCATAATTTTGTCTCCGAAGCCTCCATACGAAAGGTTGTTTTCAAGTGTTTTTCCTCGTGGAATTCTATTGTGGTGTGCTTCAATTCTTTATTAATTCTTAAAGAGAGAGAGAAAAAAAAATGCTCTTTCTTTTGTGACAATCTATGGTGATGTTTTGAACTACATGCATACATTTAGCTGGCTAGAAACTCTGACGCTCTAAAATTATGTGCATGGAGTATAAGAGTTGGCCTAGGAGAAATATACCTTGGTCATAGCATCAACATACCACAACAACCATCTTAATTAATTGCCTCCATGCGTCCGTTGCCAGTTTGAAATTGCCAGGAATTAGTCGAATTGTTGTAGAAAATTCCTATAATCTGAAACATGGCAAATTTTTAGTGGCTGTGCAATTATTTTGTAGATTCTTTTGCCACGTCCATGGCCTATCAACTTTTCTAACCTCGATCTTAATTCTTCTCTCTACGTACAAGTTCCAGCAAGCTATAAATATATCAGATAAATGGCGAAGGAAAATGCCAATGGTGAAGTCATGACCATCACTGTAACGAGATCGGAGCCAGTATTAGTTTATCCAGTGGAGGAAACCAGTGATGATGAGTACTACTTCCTATCGAACCTGGACCAAAATATCGCAGTTATCATGAAGACGGTGCACCTATTCAAGGCGAAAGAGAAGAGGAGCAGCGAGGATGCTGGCCAAGTTATAAAGGAGGCTCTTGCTAAGGTGCTGGTCCACTTCTACCCCTTTGCAGGAAGCCTCACCATCAGCTCCGAGGGGAAGCTGATCGTCAAGTGCGATGGGCATGGCGTGCCGTTTGTCGAGGCTGTGGCTGAGTGTGACATGGAAGCTTTAGGGGATATCTCCATTCCTAATGCTGAGGAGCTTGGAAAGCTAGTTTATAATATTGATCCTCGACCTAAGAACCTCTTGGACACACCTCTCCTCACGGTTCAGGTATCTGCACTCAGAACTTATAAGAAGGCATGGTTTTAAATTCTCATGTGGCGTGGATGCTGACATTTGAAACAGTAGGTGATTCATGAGATGTTAGGATGATGATGAGATGATATCTCAATCTATTTCTTAAAACTACAGTTGAAATCTTGTTCATGAGTATCCTCTCTCTTTTGAGAGCGAAAGTAGCTTAAGGATAAGATATTAAAACTTAGGTAGGTATAGTTCTTTCTATTTTTATTAGAGGCATCGGATGGCAAAGATTCAAAAGTCCTGGAGAATAATAGGCCAAGAAAATCTACGAAGCTGGAAGTCATGATCTTGTAGCAAGTACAAAAAATTAGAGGCGTATTCATTTTAAAAGCGATATCGCCTGTGAATTGAACAGGCTCTCTTTTTCTTCGATTCACAAGTTCTCTGCACTCTATGCAAAGAGATGCTTCATGCAAGTCTCATGAGGTAGGTGCCTCTCTGAAAAGTTGAAAAAAAGGGACCCACAACTATTATGATTTCGACCGTACGTAGATCACATTCCAATATTGATTAGATTCTAAAGAAAATTTTATTTGTACAGCTCATACTAAGTCAAGGTTTGAAATTGACAAACATAAAAGTCTTTTGGAGAGAGATGCTACAAGAACGAATTTTTAAAGCTCTCAGTAACTCGTTTGTTTATTTATAACAAAACAAGGAAAGTGATTGGAAGACACATTTCAAAATAATATGCTTGAATTTTGTTGTTACCATGCTAATGAAAATTTAGTGCCACATCATTCATATTATATGATCAGGCAATTCATTTCAGGTGACAAGGTTCAAGTGTCGTGGGTTTGCCGTGGGGCTGGCCATGAACCACTGCATGGCTGATGGGCTCTCGGCCGTGGAATTCCTCCGCTCTTGGGCCGAGACCGCCCGCGGCGTTCCCCTCTCGGTCCTGCCCTTCTTGGACCGGACCATCCAAAGGGCCCGACAGCCCCCCAAGCCCGAATTCCCCCACCACGAGTTCGACGATATCGAAGACGTCTCCAACCTCACCGTCCTCTACCAGTCCGAGCCACTCTGGCACCGGTCCTTCACCTTCGACGCCGGCAAGCTCGGCCGGCTGAAAGAAATGGCAACGGAGGACGGCTCCATCGAGAGCTGCACGAGTTTTGCAGCACTAACGGGCCTGATATGGCGGGCCAGGACCCGGGCCCTGAACATGGGCCGCCACCAGAAGACCAAGCTCTTGTTTGCGGTTGACGGCCGGGCCCGGTCCGAGCCGCCTCTCCCGGCGGGGTTTTTCGGGAACGGGATCGTGATGGCCTGCTGCGTGTGCGAGGCCGGGGAGCTGCTGGACCGGCCGGTTTCCTTCGCAGTCGGGCAGGTCCAGGCCGCGGTCCGCGGTACGACCGACGGGTTCATTCGGTCGGCGATCGACTACTACGAGGCGACCCGGGCGAGGCCGTCGCTGACCGCGACGCTGCTGGTGACCACGTGGAGCCGGCTGGGGTTCAGGAGCTCGGATTTCGGGTGGGGCGAGGCGGCGCAGTCCGGTCCGGTCGATCTACCGCAGAGGGAGGTGGCCTTGTATCTTCCGCACCTGAAGGAGGGGAGGAGCATCGTGGTGGTGCTGGGACTGCCGGCTTCTTCCATGGACGTCTTCCAAGAGCTGATGGATTTCTAGCCTTCTCCAAGAAAATAGAATCAAGTTTAAGACGTACGGAGACGTCATGCATCACTTAAAAGAAAAGAAAAAAAAAAGGTGGACTGGCCGGCGTCCTAGATAGGTTTGAAGCTAAGTGGCCTTAAACTTTGGTATATTTAACAAAAGGATTACTCAGTGTACGTATTTTATATATTAACTGAGACTGCAACAAAAATCTAGGGGGGATGATAAATGTAAATAATTCGGATATTTTATACATCAGTGTTGCCGCTGAAATCCGTCCTTCGACTCGGGCACGATCGATCTTCGAAAAGAGAGATGTGGCGGACCTGCAAAAGAAGCCCATACGCGGAGGGACGCTGGGGGTGGTCCTCCGCGGAAGACCCTCCGACGCTCAAGTCAGTGGGAAAGAAATCGGCGATCAACCAGATAATGAGGAGGTGGATCTCTCCGGGAGGCCTCTCCGGGGGCGGCCAATCGGAGGCTCCAAAGGGCAGGAGCGCCGACGAGCTCCCGTCGAGAGCAGGAGAGTGAGAGTGGAGGTGTAAGCGCGCAAGTGTGCGTACAGAGTCGCGTACCTGAGGGAATCTGCCAATCTGATATTTATAGACTGTCACCTGGGGACTTGAGCATCTTCTGGAAGGTTCTGGGTTGTTACGATACGGGGGTAGACAGAATCAGGCCGTTGCGGGGCCGTTAGAATCCACGCCTTGTCTGTTAAGGGATCGACGACTGGGAGAGCTCCTCGATGTCTTGGGATCTGTGTGAGTAGACCTGGGACGGTTACAATAGGTCTTAGGCCACGTCTCAACATGATTCTTTGCCTAAGGAGCTGCTCGGGTAAGCTTAAGCTCTCCCGCGTCAGGTTCCGCGGAGGTAGACGTCAGGGCGTGGATCGCTGGGTAGAAGCGAGCTACGGAAGCCCGGAAGGGACCGAGCTACGGAAGCCCGGAAGGGGCCGAGCTACGGAAGCCCGGGAGAGGCCGAGCTACGGAAGCCCGGAAGGGGCCGAGCTACGGAAGCCCGGGAGGGGCCGAGCTAGGGAAGCCCGGAAGGGGCCCGAGCTACGGAAGCCCGGAAGAGGCCGAGCTAGGGAAGCCCGGAAGGGGCCGAGCTACGGAAGCCCGGGAGAGGCCGAGCTAGGGAAGCCCGGAAGGGGCCGAGCTAGGGAAGCCCGAAAGGGGCCGAGCTACGGAAGCCCGGAAGAGGCCGAGCTAGGGAAGCCCGGGAGGGGCCGAGCTAGGAAGCCCGGAAGGGGCCGAGCTACGGAAGCCCGGAAGGGGCCGAGCTAGGGAAGCCCGGGAGGGGCCGAGCTACGGAAGCCCGGAAGGGGCCGAGCTACGGAAGCCCGGAAGAGGCTGAGCTAGGGAAGCCCGAAAGGGGCCGAGCTAGGGAAGCCCGGGAGAGGCCGAGCTAGGGAAGCCCGGAAGGGGCGAGCTACGGAAGCCCGAAAGAAGCCGAGCTAGGGAAGCCGGGAGAGGCCGAGCTACGGAAGCCTGAAGGGAGACGATGGGAGGAGGTTAGCCTTAACCGCTTCGCACGGATATCAATTCAATAACAATTTTACCCCCAACAATCAGTATTCTCGTTTGAACGTGAGTGAGATCCCATGCTACGATAGAAAGGTACCACGCAGCTGAGTTGCAAACAGAGTAGCATGCCTTGTTCTCTTATATATGATATTTTGCTTCTCTTTTCATGCCATGAATATAGAAATACGGCGAATTTTTCATATCAACTTTTCATTCTTCCAGAAGATCTACAAATAATATAATGCGAGAGCAGAGAAAGTTTTCAACTGCTTCCACGAGACACTTCTAAAAGAAAGGAACCTTCAAAAGAATTATAAAAAAAATCAAAAGACGCATGAAACCCAATGCCCTTTCTCTCAACATCTTTTTTTCCCCTCTCTCTCTCTCTCTCTCTCTCTCTCTTAACCTTCCCGATAGTCTTATATCAAAAAATTAAAAATTAATTAAGTAGTTTATATATTATAAAGCAAGAATGATAAGGCATCAATTGGATTTCTTTTTGGGCTGTGATGATCTAAATTGGTGTGGACCTTATTCGTCTTACTTTCTTATAACGTAACCGGCCCGTGGGCCCGAATCATTACATATGGTATCAGAGCCATGCACCAGTCGAAAGTACAGAAAGCTAAATGCCACGCAGAGCAAAATGCTACATCGATGAGAGCCACCTCTTGAACCTGTAGAGCCCACAGGACAAAGTGCTACATTGATAGGAGCCACCTCTTGAACCTGTAGGGGCCACCTCTAGAATCTTGCCTGCCACTTCTTAAACCTGTAGGGGCCACCTCTAGAATCATGCCTGCCTGGTGGTTGTGATCAATTAACCCTGGCGATGAGGACGTCGCCTTTGTAAGGGAGTAGATTGTGATAACCTTCCTAATAGTCCTACATCGGAAAATTAGGAGTTTGTTAAGTGGTTTATATATTGTAAAGCAAGAATGACAAGACACCAATTGGATCCCTTTTTGGCTGTGATAGCCCAAGTTGATATGGACCTTGTCGTCTTACTTTCTTATAACGAAACAGGCCCGTGGGTCCGAATCATTACACACACTCTCTCTTCTTTCCTTTTTTTTTTTTTTTCCTTACCAGCCAAGAAATTTTTTAAAAGAAAAAAAATCTAACCGCACTAACAACTAACAACAGAAAGCAAGAGAGAGAGAGAGAGAGAGAGAGAGAGAGAGTTCTCTACATTTTCGCGCATGTTACTTTTTTTTAAAATAATTTGACTCTACCAACTTACCATAATTAATGATAGGCTACAGACTTATTATCTTTTCATTAAAAGATTTTATTAGCCAAGAAATAAAAATTTCTATCATACAAGGCAAGCTTTGAGCTAGCAACCGTATCATTTCTCTCGCTCAGATCTTTGCAGGTTACGGAGATGAAGAGGCATAAAAAATAGAAAAGAGAAGGATTTAACAATTTGTAGCAATGTAGATCCTTTTGTTTCCTTGGATTTAAATTCTCGGTTTATGAAAAGAAAACTGTCATATTTCATATCTTAGAATGGATTTAGAATGTAACAATCTACAACCTCATTGTTGTAGTCCGATCACTCTCTTCGAACATTCGATTGCCTTCTCCGACATGCCAAGGATCTTTCGGCAATCTTCGCCCGATCGGCAGCCTATAAAAAGTTTTGAGGATAAGAGATTTCGGTGAAAATCCTTCGATACTCAAGTCAGTGCTCTGAGCAACAGCCGTGAGCTTGAGGAAGCTCAAAAAAGAGAAAGAGACTTAGAGAGAGCTCTCTATTTGAGCAAACATGAGCGTTATAGGAGTGTTGTTTGTTCATACCTGGTCAGGGATTTCTCTTACCCATTTTATAGAGATTCTTTGTCATCTAGCATCACGTGGAGTCTCATGAGGAACAGTGACTTTGTTGGTAGATAACGATTTTTTGAAAGGAATGTTAGAGTTGGTGGAATTTGTCCCCTCTGATATGGGTAATTAGTACTTCGTGATAGATGATGACTTTTGAGGCTTATTTGATCTGAGTAATTAAAGCTTCATGATGGATGATGACTTTTGAAGCTCATTTAATCTGAGTAATTAAAGCTTCAGAATAGATGATGACTTTTGGGCTCTCCCAAAATTAGTGAGGTTCGTCCTATAGACATGTGGGCCAAAGGTGGTTGGTGGGTTTGCCATTATCAAACATGTGCGTCGTAGGCAGTTGGTGGGCTCGGTTCGAAGATGAGGCCGCCTTGGAGGCTGGGGCTGAGTTCAGAGACGAGGCCGCCTTAAGGTCAGGGCCGCCATAGAAGTCGGGGCCACCTTGGAACTGGGGCCGACACGAGAGGTCGAGGCCGACTTTGGAGACCGAGGTCGAGTAGAGACCGATACCAAGGCCAAGTAGAGGCTCATACTGAGGCCGAGTAGAGAAGGCCGAGTAGAGAAGGATGAATAGAGAGGGTCAACACTGTGGCCGAGTAGAGATGCGGTCATTATAGCCCATGGGGTCAATTGGTCCCATCAGATGATGCCCACTACACTCCTAAGCTTGTGCGACAGCGTGTCTTGCATCCGCTAAGCGAAAGGAGTGCATAATTCTTCATCTTTTCACTTGTCTTTTCAAGCTAGCTTTGGGCTTTGATTCTAATGAAGAGATCTTTTTTCTTTTGCATTGCTTTTGATGTTGATAATTTTAGTCTGTCCTTGTGCGAACTTAGGGATGTCAATTTTTTCTGTTTTGCCATTTACCCGACCAGTACCATTTTTAACGGATCAGAGAATCCCTAGTCTAAATGGCTTAACGGGTAACGGGGATTTTTTGTTAACGGCTAAACGGATAACGGTCCGAAGACAGTATTCTTAACCCCATCCCCGTTTACCCATCCCTGTCCCCATTAACTTTAATATAATATATTTAAATTTTAAATATATATATATATATATATATATATATTAAAAATTAAAAATTAAAAATTAAAAATTAAAAATTAAAAATACTTTTGCTCTTCCTTATTTTACGTAGCCGTCTCTTGCTCTTCCTTCTTTCACGCAACCGATCTAAAGTTCTGAACCAAGACGAGAACCTAGCTCCATTAGTCCATCGTCTATCTTCGCCAATCACTGCCCCATCGATACCTTCCAACACCTTTTCTTTTTCTGGTATACTCATCTCTTCAGAAAGATATTTCTTTATTTATTTCTTTAAAATTTAAATGTATTTTTTTTGTACTGTTGTTGTGTTGGAAATCTTCATTTTCTTATTTTTTTCCCTTGTTAGTTGTTTTCTTTCTTACTTTTCGTTCTCTTCTTTCTTATCCTAGAGTCGAAGAATCTCTTATATATATCAATATCATCATCTCGATTAGTCTCCATCTTATTTAAACGGATAAACAGATACCCAGTAGGTACTCGTTTACCCAACCGGGTATCACCATCCCCGCTCCCTCCGTTAATTATAATGGCTTAACAGGGAGGGGAATGGAAACATTTTTTCTAATGGGGATGGGGATCGGTATAGACCGTCCCGGGCCATCCCCGAATCGTTGCCATCCCTATGCGAACTTGTAACCTTATCTGCATGCTTTTTAAAGCTGTGCGCTTACCTGCTCAAAAACTTTAGGCAATGGTAAAGGTAAGTTGATTACCTTTGACAGGTTAGGGGCAATTGGTAACCCTCTCCCGACGCGGAGTCTGTAAATGAATGCCCGTCAGCTGTGAGTCGAGAGTTGACCTCTCCCGGCTATAAGCTAGTTGGGTCTTCTTCTTTCAACATGAAGTCTAGGAGTCTTTTCATCACCATCTGCCAACTTGGAGTTGTCGAGGCAGGCTTGGGGCCGTTGAGGCCGGCTGAGATTGGCTCGGAGTCTATTAAGACTGACTCGAGGGCTGTTGAGACCGGCTCGGAGGCTGTTGAGACCAACTCGAGGGCTGCTAAGACCGACTCGGGGGCTACTGAGATTGGCTCGTTGTCATATGTTGCAAGTGCATAATTTGAGTAAAGGCCTTACCTAGTTGGCCATTAGCTGCCAAAGCTAAAATAAAGCTACTAAGACAAGAATAAAGCCACTGAGGTTGAAATAAAGTCGTTGTGGCTGAGATAAAGCCACTAAGGCTGAGATAGAGCAACTGAGGCTAAAATAAAACTGCTGAGATAGAGATAGAGCCGCTGAGGCTGAGATGAAGCCGCTAAGGCTAAGATAGAATCACTAAGGTTGAAATAAAACTGCTGGGATTGATATGGAGCCACTGAGGCTAAGATAGAGCCACTGAGGCTGAAATAAAATCGCTGGGGTTGATATGGAGCTATTGAGACTGAGATAGAGCCACTGAGGCTGAAATAAAACTACTGGGGCTGATATGGAGCCATTGTGGCTGAGATAAAGCCTCTAAGGCTGAGATGAGCCATTGAAGCTGAAATAAAATTGTTGAGATAGAGATAGAGCCGCTGAGGCTGAGATAGAGCCGTTGAGGCTGAAATAAAGCCGCTGGAGCTGATATGAAGCCGTTGTGGCTGAGATAAAGCCACTGAAGCTGAGATAGAGCCACTGAGACTGGAATAAAACTGCTGAGATAGAGATAGAGCCGCTAAGGCTGAGATGGAGCCGCTAAAGTTGAGATAGAGTCATTGAGGCTAAAATAAGGCTGAAATCCCATTCAATATTCAAGAACTAAACATATAGAAATTAGACATCATTTCATTAGGGATCATGTTAATAATGGTGACATTGTACTAGAATTCTTATGTACTGAAGATCAACTTGCAGATATTTTTACTAAACCATTAGAAGAATTAAAATTTTATGAAATTAGAAGGGAACTTGGAATGATTGATCCATCTATTTAATTAATTATGCTTGTGGTACTTGACTTTATGATTAAATATCATGGTTAGCATGTGTTGCTTGACTAATCTTAATCTAATAAATCAAATCCCTTCATGAAATATCTTTTATATTGCAATCATTGCTTTCGTCTTTTAGTGTGTCAGTTAGCTGATTAGTTAACTGGCTTTGGCCATCTCCCTACCATGAAATTTACTTCAACAGGCCACCTACCTTTTCTTGGATTTATTTAAAGCAGTCAACTAACCAGGCAACCAACCAGCCACCTAATCAATTAATCACTTTAAATCTTCATATAAAAGCCTTCATCCCTCTTCACTTCACACGTTTTCATCAAGAAAACCTCTCTTCTTCTCTATGCCTTCTCCAAACCATCTCCTTCCTTCATTCTTCTTCTTCAAGCCCCAAATCCTTCCACATCTAGAAGAAAGGGAATGGCTCCAAAGAAGAAATCAACTCATTCAAGAGATGAGTCCTCCGATCTTCCAAAGAAGCCTTCTTCTTCTTCTTCAAGATGTATCTTTCCATCCCTTACCACTAGATCAATAGCTAATGGAAGGTTAGTAGATTTTAATTTCCTAGAACAAGAAGAGTTTAAGATAGAAAAACTACTTGCATCTCAAGGTTGGTCAAATCTATTATCCACTAAAAAGCCTGTCTTTCCAAATTTATATATGAGTTTTATGCAAATATAAATTTTGGTGATGGAACCATAACCTCAATTGTCAAAAATGTTAAAATCCAATTGATAGTGAAATGCTAGGTTCCGCCTTAGGTATTCCGTCAAGTGGCATTCTAGTAAACTTCCCAAGATTTTAGGCTTAGAGGATGATGATGCTAATATAGTTAATCTTGATGCAAACATATTATCTGTTGAAAATAGATTACTATATAGCATCATTGCAAAGATTTTTGCTCCTCGTGCCGGATCGTTTAATGTTGTAACTGATAGAGATATAGGTATAATGTTGATATATTAGAAAAAACTCCTTTAAACTTTCCTGAATTAATGATGATATAATGAAGATGTAGGTAGATCTAAAGCTGCATTACCATACGGGATGTTTCTCACCTACGTGTTTGAATTTATCATGTGAAACTCAAAGGAGAAACGAGTATAGCATTACGTCATACTGATGTATTTAATGCTCATTCCCTCCACGTATGGATTATGCTAAACGAAATGGTATATGGACTAAAGTTAGGTCTAGAACTGGTGATAAACCTGCTCTCCAACCAACAAATTTAGTACCTTCAGATCCACCTCCACCTGCTTGTTCTCTTCTAAACTTTTTAATTTTGATTTCATCAACCCAATCAATTCTTAGCTAGAATGACTGAACCAAATCTATTTTTAACTGAACCTCCTGATGTACCCAAATCTTCAAATCGATATAACAACTCAACTTCTACTCTTCCTACCGTGCTAATCAGTGAAGATCAGATTCAACGGATTATCCATGAACTTTCCAATGCTCTATCGAGTCGGAGTACCAGTGACAGCAATTCATCTGTTAATGACTTCACTATGGTACCCCATATCTCCTCTGTTTTTAAAACTCTTTCCCAATTAATTGTAACTCAAAACAACTTGTTCATGATGTTAATGTTCTTAATGGCCGAATGTTCCACCACAATGATTCCCTGATGGATTGTTTTGAAAGAAGTCGACCTATTGAAATCCAACTTGAAAACTTTGAAACTAAAGCTGAATGGGTGACTTATCAAATGCGATCTAATGAAAGCCAAACGAAGGATGCATTGAATGCTTTTGATCACCTGAACGCATCTACCGTGAAGCTTAGCAATCTCGTAGAAACCTACATTGCTCTCTCTGTTGCCTCAGCTCCTGGTGCATCGTTCTCTCATCCACACCTATGGATGCCTCCTCCGCAACAGTCAGATGATGTCCCTGGACCGTCCAGTCGATCGGACGGATCCTCTCAGCACCAAAAGTTATCTCTTCAGATGATGATGCATGACTTCATTTGTATCATGTTTGTTCTATGTTTTGTAAGATGCTTGTAATATTGTTCTATGAGTGATGAATGCTTAGGACAATGGTTTGTAATATTTATCTTATGCTTGACTTGATAATGTATTATGTTTGAATATTGTATGCATCTTATCTTCATGAATTATGCGTTGGATTATTGCTTATTCCTCAAATCGTCTTTTTGATCAATGATAAAAAGGGGAGAAGAATAATGCATAAAATAAAATTATGGAGAAAGTCATGCACTCCATATATTCAGAGGGAGATTAATATGTTCAGGAGGAGATTACATAATTTTTGCATTTACATGGTTTTGTCATCATCAAAAGGAAGAGATTGTTGGCCTCTAGATTGATTTTGATGATTCCAAAACAATTATGACTAAATTTATTATGGAAATTAAGACTAATGTAGGGATGTACAAGTGTCGTACAGGTGAGCCTTATCAAGCAAAATTGTATTTGTTACATGGAAGCTTGTTTTCTCTTATCTTGAATATAGCTAAACGTTTCAATCTCATCAGGGCATTTGCATGACTATGTAAGCTAGCTTATTTCCTTTATTAGCTAGCTTCCTCCACTTGCTTGCTAGTTATTTTCCTCACACAGATAGCTTGGCCGAACCATGCTTGGAATAAGTTAGCTTGTGAGCTAACTTCTTTCCTCTCTTAGATAGCTTGCTGGCCTCAAGAGCTAACTACTTTCATGATATTTTATATTGGCCGAATGCTCCTTGAAATCAGATAGCTGGGCAGCTAGCTGGTTAGCTTTGAAAGATGACTTGTTGGCCTCAAAAGCTAACTATTTTTTCTTGCAGGATCTCTCTTGGCCGAATGGACTTCCAAGCAAGCTAGCTGGAGAGCTAGCTTCTCCCTTGGGCGGCACCATGAATTTTAAATTTAGTTAGCTAGAAAGCTAACTCCTTTTCTCATGGATTTATGAAAGATTGCTTCAGTTAGCTGGGGAGCTAACTGCTTTGTTCCTCTCTCTCACTTGGCCGAATGTCATGATGAAATAGTTAGCTTAATAGCTAACTGCTTTGGACGTTTTCTCCTTAGCCGAATGAATGATTGAACCAGTTAGCTTAGCAGCTAACTACTTTATCATTTCCCTCTCCCTAGCCACATGAAATTTTGAAATTGAGTTAGCTAAATAGCTAACTACTTTTATCATGATGGGTTTAACTTTTTAGCTAGTTAGCTGAAGAGCTAACTAATTTATCATTTCATCTCTTCCCAGCCGCATGAATTTGAAATTGAGTTAGCTAAATAGCTAACTACTTTTTCTTTTGATGCATGAAACTTTTCATTGAGTTAGCTCTAAAGCTAACTTCTTTTTCCTGGATGCTTTCCTAGCCGTATGCATGATGGATTGAGCTAGCTTGTTAGCTAGCTACTTTATTCCTTTGTTATGGTTGATTTCTTCTTGCCGTGGAGCTTTGTTGGAAAGTTAGCTAGCTTTGTTTGCTTAGCTAGCTTAGGGCCTCTTCTCTCCTTTCCATGGCCGGACGTCTTCAAGGAGCTAGCTGGAAAATTAATTCCAGCCAACCACCACTCTGCATTCTTACATGCTCTCATGCTCTCTCTCTCTCCTTAATTATATTTTCATTTTCATGATGATTAACTTTTTTTTGGGTGTTTGACATAGATCTTTCTTCATCAAAGGATTAAATGCAATCAATGCTTAGGGAAATAATTTCAAACGGTTACATTTTTCTCCCATTTTAATTTCCTCTTATTACCAATGTGTCTAACGAATATTTTTCTTGGTTTAAATAGCTGAGATCAGAGGAACACAATGACGAATTTGAAAAAGAAAAATAGGAGAAAGAAATTAAGAAAGAGAGTGTTCATTGCATATTTTTTTTGGAGTGTTGGAAAGCAAGCTCTTGTGCATTGAAGTTGACAAATCTTAATAACTACTCAAGTCGTCCAGATCCGATGAAGCATTTAAAGTTTTCAGCTACCTCGGAGATCCACATTCATTACTAAAAATTTGCTTCAAATTTGTAAAGTATTCTTTGAATATTTGCCCAAGTTGGGAGCTATCTGTTATCTATTCTGAAATTTCTTGTAATAGGGTTAAGGATAACCCTAGATTGTTAATTGACTTTCTTGTGCCGTTAAACAAGAGGACTAGCCGGGTAAGGCTAGGGTTTGGCTTCCTTGTGCCGTAAAACAAGAGGACTAGCCGGGAAGGCTAGTGGTTTGGCTGCTTTGTGCTCTGAAACAAGAGGACTAGCAGGGAAGGCTAGGGGTTGTAATCGTTGTGATACGATTAGTGAAATTCCCAAAGGGTTTTTGGGGAGTGGACGTAGGAGCCGAGTTTGGCACCGAACCACTATAAACCCTCTTGTGTTTGTGATTGCTTATTCTGTGTGATTTTGTTTCATGCACTCCACTACACCGCTGCGAATTAATTTTTAACTAGTGATTAAGCACATATCTGCGCTAGTAATTAATTTTAAATACCCAATTCATCCCCCTCTTGGGTTGCTACATCTGGGCAACAACCTCGGAGGTTTCTCAGCCAGCCCAAGAGTGACCTAATAATCATAGGACCATCGAGAGCTTTTTGGAACTGCCTCAGAGGTTTCTCGGTCAGCCCGGGAGTTGACTCGAGAGTCACCGAAACCATAGGTCTTGAACCGCCTCTGGGATTTCTCGTCTAGCCCAAGGGTGACCTGATGATCGTAAAACTGTTGAGAGCCTTTTGGAACTGCCTCGGGGGTTTCTCGGTTGGCCCGAGAATTGACTCAAGAGTTACCAAATCATAGGTCTTGAATTGCCTTAAGGATTTCTCGACCAGCCCGTGGGTGACCTGATGATCGCAGAACTGTCGAGAGCCTTTTGGAACCACCTCAGGGGTTTCTTTGGACGGCCTAGGGGTTGACTCAAGAGTCACTGAAACCATAGGTCTTGAACTGCCTTGAGGGTTTCTCGGTTGGCCCGGGGGTGACTTGATGATCGCAGAACCGACGAGAGCCTTTTGGAACTTTCTCGAGGGTTTTTCGGTCGGCCCAGGAGTTGAGAAGTTAAATTTTATATTGTAAGAAAATTGGAGGTCTTACTTGGATGGCTTGCTGGAGGTCCTGCCCAAGTGGCCTATTGGAGGCATCCATCACAGAGTTAGAAGGTCCATCTTCATTGCATGGAGAGATTGGACGATGAATCAGCATAATTGGAGCTCCTTTGTAAAGTGTTTTGGAAAGAATTTTTCTCCTTCCACTGACTTGAATGCTTCAGCATGTTGATGACCTGCCCCCCAAGAAATCTTGTCGACTAGAGATGGAAGGTGCCAGCACGCTCATTTGGGGGGGCTTCATGATTGTGGTTCTTGTTGATGAACTTGATGTGGCTCTTGCTGAAAAGCTTGAGGAGGCTCTTGCTGGAGAGCTTGAGGGGGCTCTTGCTGGAGAGTTTGAGGGGCCTCTTACTGGAGAGCTTGATGGCGGTGAGTCTCTCATTGGGGAGTTCTTCCGCGAGATGAATGATGGTTGGCCTGAGCAGTAACTAAAGGGAAGCAGAAGCACTTGCTTGCTGCTGTGTGGCCATGAAAAATTGTTCCTAGAACTTTTAGGGAGTGTTTGAAATAGGGGATATATCCCTCCTTATCCCCAAAAGCTATAACTAGGAGGAATAGTCTGAAAAGTTTAACCAGAGGGATAACCCATGTTTAACCATGGGTTATCCCCTGAACTTATTCCCTAGGGAACCCAGGAACAACTAAAGTTATCCCTTGACGGTAGAGTTGTAATTTTAAAAAGGTGCTTATTCCCTCAGCTATCCCTTGGATAAATGCTATCCTGTACATTTATCCAGGGATAGCTTTTGAGGAGTCAAACACTACCTTAGACAACTTCCATTAATGTTTGGATTTGCAGGGTAATGATGGTGAGCTGGTCTATCTGAATGGACTAAGATGGTAACAATGATAGAACAGAGAGCTGGCCTTCCGTTGCTCAGCTCATTGAGGATGCCTCCCCAGAATGACTGGCGGAACCTTCTTGGGCTCTTGTCATCATCTTTTTTGATCCACCATTTTGATATAAGGGGAATAAGGATCTACAAACTAGCATCGTTGATGATCCATGCTCTGCCTTCCTATCTGGCATGCCAATCTATTATAACCAAATCACCCTCCTCAAACATTCGCAAGTATCCAGTCGCCTTCTCCGGCGTGCCAAGGATCTTTCGGCGAGCTTCACCCGATCGGGAGCCTGCAAAAAGTTTTGGGAATTGAAGATTCTGGCGGGAACCCTCTGATGCTTAAGTCAGTGCTCTGGGCAATAGCCGTGAGCTTGAGAAAGCTTAAAAAAGAGAGAGACTTAGAGAGATGCTCTCTGTTTGAGCCAGCATGAGCGTTTAGGAGTGTTGTGTGTTCATACTTATTCAAGGATCCCTCTTACCCATTTTATGGAGATTCTGTCATCTAGTATCACGTGGAGTCTCATGATGGACGGTGACTTTGTATGTAGATGATGACTTTTTGGGAGGAATGTCAGAGTTGATGGAGTTTATCCTCTCTGATCTGGAAGATTGGTACTTCGTGATAGATGATGACTTTTGAGGCTTATCTGATCTGAGTAATTAAAGCTTCATGATATATGATGACTTTTGGGCTCTCTGCCAAAACTAGTGGGGCTTGTCCCATCAGACATGTGGGCCAAAGGCGGTGGTGGGCCTGGCATTGTCAGACGTGGAACGTAGGCAGTTGGTGGGCCTGATCCGAAGATGAGGCCGTCTTGGAGGTCGGGGCCAAGTTCGAAAATGAGACCACCTTGGAGGTTAGGGCCAAGTCCAAAGACGAGGGCGCCTTGGAGGCTAGGGTCCGAAGACGAGGCCGACTTGGAGGTCGGGGCCACCTTGGAGTTGGGGCCGACACAGGAGGTCGAGGTCGACTTCGGAGATCGAGGCCGAGTAAAATGTGGTCATTGTAGGCCATGGGATCAATTGGCCCCATCACCCATAGTATGTAAGGCATTTATCACTACACATCAACATTAATTTAACTAAATAAAAATAATTTTTTATTTAATATATTAATGACTAATAATATATCTATGAACCATATGTTAGAATGTCGCTATAATTGGCAAATCTATAAACACAACCACCGTAACTACAAATTAGAATATAAATGCTAACTTATTAAAGAGCCTGATAGGTACTTTGTTTATTTCTAAGTTCTCATTTTACTTCTCTGTATCTAAATAATAATAATAATTTTTTTATAAACTTTCGCTCAGTAACACTAAGCATAAATTAGTGGATCTAATAACTGAAGATTTATAAGACTTTTATAAAACAATGCATATCATTAATTAAAAATTGATAACTTATAGTTTACAACTTTGATACACTAATACTTTAAATTTTGAAATATTTTTAACTTGTACTCAAATTTTTTTGTATAAAAGTTTCATGTCATCATGTTCAAATTTAAAATCATCAATAATTAATAATTTTATGTCATTTATCACTAGTATTTTATAATCACTAACTATGGTTAGATATATCCCTATGATAGAGCCAGTGCATTATATTTAACTCTATGAATGAGGTTCGATCTCCGCATATATTTTCTACATAGATTGATCCCAGTATCAGTCATCTATCATTACATAGTGCATCGAGAGTTCTATGTTTTCACTTACATTTTTATCATCAATAATTTTATATTCATTATATTTACTTTTTCATGTAACCATAGAAATTTTATTTATTTAAAAAATAGAATTCATTTTTTTAAAAGCCTAAAATTTTATTTTTCCTTTCAACAAAATTTCTGTAATAAAGCAATGCTTTACATTCATAATTTACTCACTTAATCTAGTATTTGTAATAAATAGCTATAAAAATAACTAACTTTGCCAAGATCGATTCCAAGCTTGCATAAAGGAGGGTTGCTTTAGATAGCTGACAGACAGCGTAAAACTTTGTCAGATTTCTTAAAATATAAATTTATTAAATTAAACTATAAAAAGTTAGGATATTTGAGCATCGATTTAGTCCAAAATAGAGCAAAGTGAAGGAAATAGATTCATGTGGCCGACCCTATGTAGTTGAAAAAAATCTTAATTGAGTTGAGTTAAGCTTTAAAAAAAACTATAATACTAGGCATTAAAACATTAATTATGCATAAAAATAAAATAGTAATATTTAATCAATAATATATAAATTCTTAAATAGATATTTATAATAAAGTAATTTACAAAATCTTCTAATTTATAATTAACCTATTATTTGATCTAGATTTATAATGAAAAATTTAAACCTTTAATAATATTTAAAATAATTATAAAATCTCATTATTTTAAAATAACTAATTATAAAAGTTTTTCAATTATTTTGATCCAAATAATTATTTATCAATTATAACATAAATTTTTGGCAATCATGTAACATTATAAAAACCTAATTTATGGTCAGATTACTTACCATAGCTTGAAATTCTTTTACCAATCGTGAATTATTTATAAAATACTTTAACAATTAAATTGAAGAGAACTAATTATAAAATCGGTGAAAATCAATCCTTAAATTTTGAGGTTCTAAAGCTCCATCAACCTTGATCCTTTAACTCTTATCTTCTTCAAATATGATATTAAAAGATCTCAATTGAATCCTATTTATTAAAAAAATTTATAAAACAAATATTTTGTATTCTTTAAAAGACACTAATCCCCTAAAATCAATAAACTTCTTAATTCTTTTCGAATATTAATTTTTTTAAAAAAATCAAAGAGATAAATATCTATTAAATATTTTAAAAAATTGATTCTATACTTAAAATCAACTTTTAACGCATCTAATATATTTTTAAAATATAAAAATTTAGATAAAAATATCAAAATCATCTTTGTCATGCTCAACAATATTTTCATAATTTAACTGAAGTTCACCAGCACTATAAATGTTCATTAAATTGTTCTTAACTTCTTCAATTAAATTTTGATTTGAGTAATTTAAGATGCATTAGAAAGTTAACTATCATAAGATATATTCATTTAAAAATTTTGATTATATAAATTTTGATAATTTTTAAATTGAGTCTTAATTTAGAGTGAGAAACCCAAAAGGGCCGGGTCTGATAGAGGAGCTAAGGAAATTGGTGCACAAGTTCAAAGAACAATTTATCAAGCAGCAACAAATAAAATTGAATTTTAACCTTTCTTTTCTCATGTTTCAGCTTTTGTTTTGCAAATATTTCTTATACCAGATTTTAGGGAAAGGATACGTTCACGATTGTGATAATTTTTTCAGAACTTAGATGAAAGGAGGAAAAAAGTTTCTTTCCATTTGATCTTTACTTATCTTCTTTTTAAGTTATTTATTTATTTTTTAAAGATTTTTTTAGGGGCAGTTAATTTGGATTCGTGTGAATTTAAGTTGGAAATTAAAGAAAGCCTCTTACAATTTGGATTTAGTTATTACAAATTATTTCAAATGAATTAGGCTTTTTTTAAAAAAATAATTGAAAATATGAGTTTCGCACTGGTATTTTCCACAAAGCAATTTTTTATTTTTAAATTTTATTTCTTAATTCTTCTCAGGGAAAGTATTCCACTTTTTGACTTTCTATTGATTTTATGCATTGAGAATTAGCATCTTTTAAAATTACCACATAGTGACAGAATTGCATTCCTGATGTAAATTCGGAGTTTGATATCCACGAGATAATAGCGTGCAAATAATTTCACAGTCATAGATTTCTAACATAAAAAAAATTAAATTAGTGCTTAGGTTCGAGCAAGTCCTTTAACTCTCGTGATACGACAAGCCCACAAGGTCAATCACGTCAAATTTGATCATGATATAATAGAGAGTTTTGAAGCTATTTCCTCAACAGAATTGTCCTAAGATTATCTATTTATGATGTCATAAATTTTCAGATATCATGATGGGTCAAATTTTCTTTTTTTTTTTCCCTGATAATTAGTAGGTATCATTTTCTAGAGAAATCTAAATTTTAACTTAGATATTTCTTTAAATTTATTTCATTCAGATATTGATATTACGAGAGCTCAGATATATAATGGTTCACGATTAAGCTAAATTTAATAGGCCGATCTAATTGTCTTGGTGGCGTAAGAAAATTAGAATATAAATGCTAATCTCGAAGGCTCAACTACAATCGAGTAATGATCTCTGTATTTTGACAGCGCTAAGTAAAATATAATCTTGAAGGCTCGGCTACAACCGAGTAACGATCTCCGTACCTTGGCAGCGCCAAGTAAAATATAATCTTGAAGGCTCGGCTACAACGAGTAACGGTCTCCGTACCTTGGCAGCGCTAAGTAAAATATAATCTTGAAGGCTCGGCTACAACCGAGTAATGGTCTCCATGCCTACAACCGAGTAACGGTCTTCGTACATTGGCAGCGCCAAGTAAAATATAATCTTGAAGACTCGGCTACAACCGAGTAACGGTCTCCATACCTTGGTAGCGCCAAGTAAAATATAATCTTGAAGGCTCGGCTACAACCGAGTAACGATCTCCGTACCTTGGCAGCGCCAAGTAAATATAATCTTGAAGGCTTGGCTACAACCGAGTAACGGTCTCCGTACCTTGGCAGCGCCAAGTAAAATATAATCTTGAAGGCTCGGCTACAACCGAGTAACGGTCTTCGTACCTTGGCAGTGCCAAGTAAAATATAATCTTGAAGGCTCGGCTACAACCGAGTAACGGTCCCTGTACCTTGGCAGCGCCAAGTAAAATATAATCTTGAAGGCTCGGCTACAACCGAGTAACGATCTCCGTACCTTGGCAGCGCCAAGTAAAATATAATCTTGAAGGCTCGGCTACAACCGAGTAACGGTCTCCGTACCTTGGCAGCGCCAAGTAAAATATAATCTTGAAGGCTCGCTACAACCGAGTAATGGTCTCCGTACCTTGGCAGCGCCAAGTAAATATAATCTTGAAGGCTCGGCTACAACCGAGTAATGGTCTCCATGAACCTTCGTACCTTAGCAGCGCCAAGTAAAATATAATCTTGAAGCTCGGCTACAACCGAGTAACGGTCTCCATACCTTGGTAGCGCCAAGTAAAATATAATCTTGAAGGCTCGGCTACAACCGAGTAACGGTCTCCGTACCTTGGCAGCGCAAGTAAAATATAATCTTGAAGGCTCGGCTACAACCGGTCTACAACCGAGTAACGGTCTTCATACCTTGGCAGCGCCAAGTAAAATATAATCTTGAAGCTCGGCTACAACCGAGTAACGGTCTCCATACCTTGGCAGCGCCAAGTAAAATATAATCTTGAAGGCTCGGCTACAACCGAGTAACGATCTCCGTACCTTGGCAGCGCCAAGTAAAATTAATCTTGAAGGCTTGGCTACAACCGAGTAACGGTCTCCGTACCTTGGCAGCACCAAGTAAAATATAATCTTGAAGGCTCGGCTACAACCGAGTAACGGTCTTCGTACCTTGCAGTGCCAAGTAAAATATAATCTTGAAGGCTCGGCTACAACCGAGTAACGGTCTCCGTACCTTGGCAGCGCCAAGTAAAATATAATCTTGAAGGCTCGGCTACAACCGAGTAACGATCTCCGTACCTTGGCAGCGCCAAGTAAATATAATCTTGAAGGCTCGGCTACAACCGAGTAACGGTCTCCGTACCTTGGCAGCGCCAAGTAAAATATAATCTTGAAGGCTCGCTACAACCGAGTAACGGTCTCCGTACCTTGGCAGTGCCAAGTAAAATATAATCTTGAAGGCTCGGCTACAACCGAGTAACGATCTCCGTACCTTGGCAGCGCCAAGTAAAATATAACCTTGAAGGCTCGGCTACAACCAAGTAACGATCTCCATACCTTGACAGCGCCAAGTAAAATATAATCTTGAAGGCTTGGCTACAACCGAGTAACGGTCTCCATACCTTGGCAGCGCCAAGTAAAATATAATATTGAAGGCTTGGCTACAACCGAGTAACGGTCTCCGTACCTCGGCAACAATCGAGTAATATGTTTTTGAAGGCTCGGCAACGACCGAGTAATAAATTTTTCAGAGCCGGAGTGCATCTCTTACTATCAAAGCCTCGGCCAGAGCCAGAGTGCATCTTTTACTATCAAAAGCCTCAGCCAATCTGAGTGATACAGCACTAAAGCTTCGTCCCAGCCGGATAATCTCTCGGACACTCTAGCGCAACCCAGGCCTTTCTCTAACCTACACAGAGATAAACACTTCCTCTACAGAGGATCGAATGACATGTTCCCCAAATAAGATTGCTCCAGAATTCTACTCCCTATATCCGAAGTTACACTTCGGACTAGGGAGTGGGGGGCATGTATTGAGGGATAAAATCGTCATTACATTATTGATCGCTCACATTGGCGATGAGGTCGCGCCCAATCCAAATGCCCTATTTGCCAACTGGCCTGCTGGCGCAACATTCTAGCAATGAGCGTCTCGTCATAATGAAGAAAGAGAACAAGAGGGAAAAAGGGACCCAAGGGCCCCTCATTAATATCCGGCAGTCAAGTCAATAGGCTGGAGCATTTAATGGTGCAGAAATGGTCATAATGACTTGACCAGCATTTAATGGAATAAAAAGAAAGGAGAAAGCATGCCTCGGCACTCAAGCCCGCTTCATTTAGGCCGAGCCATGCCTTGGCGCTCTCATTCAAGCCAACTCCAATATAGCTCGGCCAACATAGCTCGGCCAGCCTCAGCATCAGCCAGCTTCAGCATAGCTCGGCCAACATAGCTCGGCCATCATAGCTCGGCCATCCTCAGCCTCAGCCAGCTCAGCATAGCTCGGCCAACATAGCTCGGCCATTATAGCTCGACCAGCCTCGGCCAGCTTCAGCATAGGTCGGCCAACATACTCGGCCATCATAGCTTGGCTAGCCTCAGCCTCGGCCAGCTTCAGCATAGCTCGGCCAACATAGCTCGGCCATCATAGCTCGGCCAGCCCCAGCTTAGCCAGCTTCAGCATAGCTCATCCAACATAGCTCGGCCAGCCTCAGCATCAGCCAGCTTTGGGATAGCTCGGCCAGCCTCAGCCTCGGCCAGCTTCAGTATAGCTCGGCCAACATAGCTCGGCATCATAGCTCTGCCAGCCTCAGCCTCAGCCAGCTTCAGCATAGCTCGGCCAATATAGCTCGGCCATCATAACTCGGCCAGCCTTAGCCTCAGCCAGCTTCAGCATAGCTCGGCTAGCCTCAACATCAGCCAGCTTCAGCATAGTTCGGCCAACATGGCCAATATGCCTCGACACTCTAGCTCGGTTTCCACAATCACGCTATGTCCTTCGCACCAATGCAATTATGGCCTCATAAAGGCCATGCGCATCCACTGCTTTAAGGCATTTAATGCCTTATTTCCTTCCATTATTAAGGCATTTATGGCTGCCACGTGGCCCCCCTTAGCACCTTTTGCCCAGGAAGGATGGCATCATGAAGCGGAGTTCTTGACTCCATGTTTCATAGAAGTCCGACTCGGCTGACCACATTATACTTCGGCAGGTTCGACCAACCTTATGCCTCGGCAACCCGAGCTATTCTTATACTTCTGCCATCAAGGCCAGACCATTCCTCGGCCATCCAATCCGAGCTACTTCAGACCTCTACGAATCTGGCGCAGGAGAGTTCAAATTCACTGTAACAAAATAAGATTCCAAACAAGGAATCATGCCAAGACGTGGCCTAGGACCTACAATAGTGGCCTAGGGACCACGCAGCCACTGAGTCTCGAGCCATCGGCCAGCTCTCCCCGCCTCCCAGCGTCAATCCTCTAACTAACCAGATACGGATCCTACCAGCCCTGTAACAACCTGATTCGAATCCATTTCGAATCCCAACAACTTTCAGACCTCATCCAGAGCACGTCCAAGAAGTCAGGTGACCGCCTATAAATACTACCACCCTCAAGCCTCTAAGGTACGACTATTTTATGCCCATTTTTCATTCACAGTTCTCACACTCCGCCATAAAAAGCTCCCATGAGAGCTCGAAGGAACTCTTCCACAGGGATTCTTCTCATCATATTTGTTGATTGCTGGTCTCCACTAACTTGAGCGTCGGAGGGTCTTCTGCAGAGGATCACCCCCAACGCCTCTCGCATGAGGACTATCTTGCAAGTCCGCCCAGAAGGAAGCCCATGCTGCAGACCGATCGCGCCCGAGTCGAAGGACAAATTTTAGCAGCAACAGATACAAAGTTCACTTGATTATCATCGTGGTGCCACATCAAACGATAGAAAGCTATAGGCTTGATTTGAATATAATTAAATATAGTTTCGGTCATCTCTTACAATTATATTATTAAATTAATATAATTTAAAAATTATAAAAAATTTTAAAAATAAAATAGATTCATAACTCATGACTACATTTAAATGGATCTAAAAATAAAAAATTATATGAATATTAAATCTTGAACTTAATTACATTTAATAGACCAAAAGCATGATATTTTTTCCATGCTTAATTGCCTGATAACCTATTTTAGGTTGCATATGGAATGATACCTTTTTCATGAATAGAAATCGTAGCCAGTAAAGATGAGAGATAGTAAATAAATTACGAGATAAAAAAAAGATCATGCGTCAAGTTTCTTCAGTGCCTGGTCATAGTCAACTGCATGTTTTACTTGCCAAAGAAATATTTTAATTTTTTATTAAAATGGAAAGAAATTATAATTCCACACAAGATGACACACATCATCCTAACTCTAAAGGGTCTCTAACAACAAATATACAGGATTTGAATGATTCTATAAATTTATGACAAATATTTGATTGAATGATAAGTACTTAAGACTTACTAGCTGTTGCTGTTGGTCCAAATCTAAGCTGCCAACAACAGTTAATCCAAAGTAGAACATTCCAAATAGAATCTTAATTGAATGGACACTTATTGTGAAATTGGTTGAAAACAGTACAATTTGACAAGAATTTCCAAACATCATGTCGGTCGACAAACAGTGAGGACATATCCAATTGAAGTCCCAAACCATTCAAAAAGTGGATTGCAAATGGATGCTAGACGTAATAACATAAAATACGCAACGTCCTCCTCTGAGATAACGAAAACGATGGACGAGATAACTCATAATCAATGTTTTAGAAAAATAACAAATTGGCTTGGTATTTGAGTCACGAATCAAACAAACCAATTTAATTTAATTGAACCGAATGATTTTAAAAAATCAACCTTAATTTTATTTATTAAAATATACAAATATTTATCAAAATACAAAAATATGCAAGCTATGAAATTTGAAACCAGAATACAAACCTTCTTTCTTAATCATTCATATATTTTTTAATTTTTTTTATTTATTAAATTTAAAAGTCTAAAAATTAAAATTAAATAGGTTCTTCAAAATTCAATTAGTTCAATAATTTTTTTTTAATTTTTATCAGGATCAACTTTGACATTAAAACTGAACCAAACTATCAATTTTGATTGAATGACCGATCCGATTTTTAAAATACTGCTCACCATAACTCGTTTTCAAAACACTGCTCACAATAACTCGCTGCTCACAAGACCTCGGGCCACATCGAAAGATTCAAAATGCACAATATTTAATACCATATCCTGGGTCCCTTCAATTGAAAAAATGCCGCACGTTTGGCTTAAAATGCTGAATAAACGTGACCATTCAAAATAGCAAACAGCTCTTAAGACTGCTAGCACGACAGGAAGAGATAGTGAGAGCTTGGCATTAAAAATCATCAACCACAAACTAGAACACTGATGACAATAACTTGCTCGCACACATCAAAATAAACCTAGCTACGATACTGCATTAGTCTCAGCACGCATACATATCATACCATACTTCATATACACAAAGCAAGAAAGACTCCATCCAAACACACCCACGGTCAACATGGTTATTACCACCATCACCACCACCACCACCACAGCTAGCCTGTCAAGTACGTAGAAAATAAACATCAACATCACCATTATCATCATCTTTATATAAGTCTATATAACGAGGATCCATATATTTATAGCATGCATGATGGTAGAGCGAGGACTGAGTCAAGTGCAGGAGACGGAGGAGACGTAGAGCGGGTATCGGTAGGTGTTGGCGTACTGAAAGGAGAGAGACTGGCCGGGGCCGAGCACGGCGCCGTCGTTGACGAGGCAGTTGTCGAAGCCGATCCGGCGGAACACCCGGGGGTTGATGAGCCTCGCCGAGCTGAACCACCCACAACTCACGTGGATGTCCGCCACGGCGCACCCCGTCGAGCACACGTTCAGTATCTGCACAGTGTACGTCGGTATCCCGTTCGGCAGCGGCGCCGTCGCCCCCTGGTACACCACCACGTCGTCCTTGGAGCACGACTCCACCCCCATCCTCTCCGCCACTTCCACTCACCGTTTCAAGCGCCGTCAGTCATCATCGGTTCGATTTTAATCATCAACTACATCGAATCAAATCGATCAGGGCTGTTGGAACTTACCGACGCCGGCGAGCTTGCGAGTGGTGCCGGCGGTCAGCTGGTTCTTCTCGGGTACAGCGATCACGGCTGCTCCTACGACCCTAGCATCCACTGCACGTTAATATGGCTAATTAGTAATCGTCCTCGTTTTGGTGGGAGAGTCTTTAACTGCGAATTAAAGAGATGGTGACATGGTGGTACAAAGTAGCAGGAGGTGAGGTCCAGGGGGTTCTGGACCGTCTGATTGGCGGACCGGGTCAGTCCACCGGTCGGATGAGAAGAGACGAGGCTAAGGAACGGGGCATGCAAGGCGACTCACCGAGGTTGAGGAGGATGGCGAGGAGCAAACCGAAGATTAGAGAGTGGACGTGTCGCAGCGGGGACCTGCCCATGATGGATGTATCTCAACCGTCGGATTCCCCGGGATGGGAGAGAGAGAGAGAGAGAGAGAGAGAGGGGAACAGGGGAGGAGGGAAGAAAGGGAAATCTATTTAGAGCCTTTTACCCGAAACGGTTGGGTGGTATAAAAGGGATCGCTCGTCCTTTTATACCGGTATTCCCCGTCTCAGCTACCCAAATGGGCTCGCTTTTTCTCAAAACTGCGGGCCTGCCACTGGGCTCGGGAATCGGGAAGCCCCCGTCGTCGTCGCCGTGCCACAGCGCCTTTTCCACGCCAGGTGCGAGAATTTATGATAACTCCGTTACGGTTACATCTCCCCGTTTATCATAGCTCGATCAGACGGCCGTGGATGCGCTGAGGATAAAACGGAGGTGGAATATTAAATGGAGGTGGAGGTAGGTGGGGTCGCATCGGAGGGAGGGGGAGTCATCGGAAGGGAACATTCTCTTAAGGAAGCATTGAATGGACGGTGTCGGATGCTAAAGCCGAGATAAACATTAAACATCCATCCGTCCATTTTGAGCCCTTTTCTTCTCTCAATCGGATTAAATGCCCCTCGGGTGGAGAAATGTTAAAGAGATCTTTGACCGACCGATGACCACCACCCATCCCACCCCCGTGTGATCCTTGATGGGACGTCGCATCATAGATCGTATCAGAGGTTCACTGATTTGACGGCTACGATTAATGTTGGATCCGGCTCTCCATGGCCACCAGCTGTAGCCAGTCGCTTTCTCATAACGCCGTTGTCCTCTGGTAACGGGCATTCATGTTCTTCGAGGCTGAAAGCATGCATTGTGGGAGAATGGAGGTTAATTCTGTTATAACGGGCGTTATGTCGGAGCTGCCAGAGAGAACGAAAAAGGACGGATAGACGGGATAATAAATGTCAAAGGGGCAGAAAGAGTTAGTTAATGAGATGCTAACGCTATGCTTTGTTATGATGGTAGTAGGGGGTGGAGGAGGACAAGGTGTGAGAAGTGGGCGCTGCGTTGGAAAAGGAAACGAGAAAAGTAAATTAAGCCGCCAAAGAGGGCAGAGAGAGAGAGAGAGAGAGAGGGAGGAAAAGTTGGGAAGGCTTTCCATCGGTGGGACTCGACTAAATTAAAATTAATGGTTGGATACCGACTACCGACGGTGCCATCGCATTTAACGGGTCTGGGGAGCTGCTCCCCTGAAACGTTATCCGAGGAGGGCTCCCGTCGCTTCGCACGTGTCGCAGGAGGGGCGGCCTGGGAATGCCACGCGCGGGGCCGCGGCTCACCGCACGCGCCACCGCGGCAGAGACCTGCACGTGAAACAGCCAGAGAGATCAGAGAGGGTGGCCCCGATGCGGCTCGGACATTGATTTGACTTAAATAAATCAGACTATATTAATTAAATCGAAGGGTTGTGATCTATTATTTCTCAGAATCATTTAATGATCGGGTCAGGTAGATCCGTTTATAACCCGTTACGTTAAGTTGAATCGATAGTTTAAATGCATTTGGGGTTGTGTTTATATTTCTATCTTATTTTTGGTGGAAAATATTTCTATTTTGGGCATGTTTCATGAATAGATGGTTTCGGGTTGGCAGTTTGTTCTTAAAAAAAAAAAAAAAAAAAAGGCCTTCACTGATCCTCTGTAGAAAGAATGGTATTATCAGAAAGGCTTTTTGATTTCAAGCAGGCATCGTTACCAAAGAATGACTTCTTTTATCCGCTCATATATACAACTATCTTTTTTTTTTTTCTTCATTTTTTAATTTTAAAAGCAGTTTAAATACCACTCTCATCAACGTTCAAAGGGCAAACGTATTCAATAGGAATGGCATTTTTTTAAAGCTAAACTAAAAAATTAATTTCTGTACTTAAAAGATTGTCTGGCTTTGATTCTTAAATTTTTAAAAATTATAAAAATAATTTAAATAAAAAATTATTTTTATTTCTTATATTTTTTAAAATTATTAAATATCAAACTAATGAGTTAATTATAAATTATAAATTATTTTTTATCACTTAGATGTCACGTATGCTGCTATGTATGGTGCCAGTATAGGGTAAAAATAAATTATGTCTTTTCTATTTAATGGTAGGGATCAAAGTGATACAAAATAAAAAGTTTAAGATTATTTTATAACTTTTTAAAGTTTAATGACCAAAGTGACATAACCTCTAACTACAGAGGTTAATTATATAGTTTAGCTTTATTTTTTTGACAGTTTATCTAGTTGATATCGTTTTAACGAGTCAAAATTTTTTTGGTCTAAACGGCTTGACAGATAAACAAATAAACGGCCATTAATGGCTAAACGGTAAACCACATTCTCTACCCTATTTCTGTTTATCCGTCTACGTTTCGTTAGCTTTAATATAATATATTTAAATTATATATATTAATATATTAAATATTAAATATATATATATATATATATATATATATATATCTGTCTGTTCTTTTCTTTCATGTAATTGCACTGAATATGAAAGCCAAAACTTTTTATTAGTATTTTTTAAGTTTTTAATAAATTATAAATTTAATAAAATAATTTTACTTTCTTTTATGTAAATGATCAAATGGGTACTTGTTTGCTCATGTATCCCATTGTTAACTATAACGATTTAACAAGATGGGGGAATAGAAAGGTTTTTCTAATGCAAACGAGGACCAGTAGAGATTGTCACGGCCGTTAAGCCCTCAAATTTTCCTAAATTTATTTGTGTCTTCCCAACCGTTCAATTATCAATCAATATTTTTAATATTTTATTACATAAAATTAATTAAAATTAACGTAATAACTTATGCGTCATTTTGATGAGAATATGGCGTTGGCCAGTTGACAAAGTGATAATTAATTATTCTACTAAATTTAATTGAACTTAGATTATGTGACGTTGGAAATGCAATATTTTTAAAGTATAAATTAAATGGTAACAAGTGGAAGCTTGAGGACCAAATTAAATATTTAGTGAAAATTTAAGAACCAAAAGCATACTCACCGAGAGCTTTCTAGCCAAATAAAATAAAATCTTATCCTTGGCATTAGTCTAAATTAGGGTTGGTAATGGACTCGGTCCTTTAGAAGCTGGGCTCGAATCAAGCCTAAAGGTCCCAGGCCTGGACCTATCTGATTCAATGTAGGAGAAGACTTTGTGCACCGGAGGCCTATGATCTATCCGATTGAATGTAGAAAAAAAATTTATGCATCAGCTTTCGATGTATAAAGCTGCATGAATTGATCATTACGTACATCAATATGCATACGATGCAAAAAAAGGTTTAATAAACTTATGCATGTATGTCTGCATGCACGAACGATTAATCCACATGACTAATACATGTTTTCTTTCGATGCACAAACTTTTACTTGCATGTAATCTTTTGAACTGGGCAGGGCCCAAGCCTAATGGCCTCGGTAATCTGCTTACACGACGAACTGCATGTCTTTTACTTTTCTTTCTGATGGGGCCAGTTGATCCCATAAAAAATAAAATTTTTGGACAGCCCCAAATAGGCCACAAAGGCCGACGGCTCAAAGGCCGACGGCTCAAAGACCGACGGCCCCAAAGACCGACGGCCCTAAAGGCCGACACCTCCAAGACCGATGGCCCCCAAAGGCCAACGGCCCCAAAGGCCGACACCTCCAAGACCGACGGCCTTCAAAGGCCGACGGCTCCATGATCGACGGCCCCAAAGGCCGACACCTCCAAGACCGACGACCCCCAAAGGTCGACGGTTCCATGGCCGATACCTCCAAGACCGACGGCCCCAAAGGCCGATGACTCCATGACCGACGACCCCAAAGGCCGACGGCTCCATGACTGACGACTCCAGACCAATGGCCCCAAAGGCCGACGGCTCCAAGGCAGACGACCCCAAAGGCGACGGCCCCAAAGGCCGACACCTTCAAGGCCGACGGCCCCAAAGGCCGATGGCCCCAAGACCGACGGCCCCAAAGGCCGATGCCTCCAAGACCGACGGCCCCAAAGGCCGACACTTTCAAGACCGACGGCCCCAAAGGCCGACGGCTCCAAGACCGATGGCCCCAAAGGCCGACGCCTCCAAGACCGATGGCCCCCAAAGGCCGACAGCTCCATAACCGACGGCTCCAAGACTGACGGCCCCAAAGGCCGACGGCCCCAAAGGCCGACGGCCCCAAAGGCCGACACCTTCAAGACCGACGGCCCCCAAAGGCCGACGGCTCCATGGACGACACCTCCAAGACCGACGACCCCAAAGGCCGACGACTCCATGACCGATGGCCCCAAAGGCCGACGGCTTCAAGACCGACGGCTCCATGACCGACGGCTCCAAGACCGACGGCCCCAAAGGCCGACGGCTCCAAGGACAACGGCCCCAAAGGCCGACGGCCCCAAGACCGACGGCTCCAAAGGCCGACACCTTCAAGGCCGACGGCCCCAAGACCGACGGCCCCAAAGGCCGACACCTTCAAGACCGACGGCCCCAAAGGCCGACACCTCCAAGGCCGACACCTCCAAGGCCGGCACCTCCAAGCTAGGCGGCCCCGGCACCTCCCAGTCGGCCTTGACACTTCCTAGCCGGCCCCGGCACCCTCTCAACCGGCCCAGGCATCCTCCAAGGCCGGCACCTACATCTCCAAGCTGGCCGGCCCCAGCACTTCCCAGCTGGCCCCGGCACCTCTCAGCCGGCCCCGACATCTTCCTAGCCGGCCCCCTACGTCTCCAAGCTAGGCGGCTCCAGCATCTCCGAGTTCCCCAAGCCCGCCGAGTCGGCCCCGACCCTTCCTGGTCGGCCCTTCTCGACCCCGGCGTCTCCGAGCCCGCCGAGTCGGCCCCGACCCTTCCTGGTCGGCCCTTCTCGGCCCCGGCGTCTCCGAGCCCCCCGAGTTGGCCCCGGCTGTTCCTAGCTGGCCCCTCTCGGCCCCGGCGTCTCCAAGCCCGCCGAGTCGGCCCCGGCCGCCCCTGGCCAGCCGGGTCCAGCCTTGACTCCCCCGGGAGGGTCAAGGTGTCCCAGTTCCAGCCAGATCAGCCCCAGCATGGCCTTATCAGTTCAGGGTGCCACCTCTGATGCGCGCTGCCTGACAACGCCGGATCCAACAACCTACCGGTAACATTGTTGATGGGACTAGACCCAGCTATCCAACAGCCCCGCCGTCTGATGGGACTTAGCCCACCAACCAGCCCAGATTCACGCAAGGGCTCAGCAGACATTCTGACTTCACGAAAACCCATGTGATCATACCAGCGTCAACCCCTATAAAGGGTAAATCATGTCGAGAGCCAGGTAACGCAAGTTTACACACTTGATGCCCTAATTCTCATATGAACACTCCGATCCTTCTGAGATCTCTCCCTTCTCCAAGAGCTCTCTCGAGCTCCTTCTCTGCTGTGACCTCAGTTGCTAACTTGGGCATAGGGTCCCACCGGAGAACCCACTCCGGTCCTGAGACTTTTCTGCAAGTAACCTGGTGAAGGAGAGCCTCCGTTCCTGATGTTCAGGAGAGGTGATTGAGCGTCATCACTTTTCATTCTTATATATTTGCATTTCTATACTTTTCACCGTTTAATTGGCATGGCATCCCACGTCCCTAAAACTCATTAAAACACAACCCACAAACTTCACTGTGCAAGGAAAATTAAAGCATCAGAACAGTAGAGAATTTGAACAGACGCAGCAAACAAGAACGCACGTAAAGCAGCGAAAGTTTCAAGAGCAAATAATAATTTCAAGGATCAGGGGTCTAAAAAGACTCACCATCCTGCAAGGAGACAGCATTCAAAGGCTAACCATTGAGTCTTTCATCTGAAAACCTCTCCTTACGTTAGCTGCTTGCTTGAGAGAAGGTGAGGGGCTGTGGTGAGCCGCCGCCGCCGCCTTCATGAGAGGCTCCTCATGCGGCAAAGAAGTGGTTGAGAAGGCCATTGAGTCAAAGTAGTGGAAGCAGATAGGAATTGATGAAGGGAATTTGTAGGTAGGGAGCTGGCGGTGCTGGAACCCAACCTAGCTAAGAGGTGCTAGAAATGGCCTTAGGAAATGGTTGAGACTGACTTTAGTGTTCCAATGGAAAGCACTGTCTCTGTTTCAGATCACATATGATGAACGTCGAACAGGCTAGGCTCACCGTGTGCGCAGAGAGGCCACCGTCTTCCTTCTGGAACCTGCAAAAAGTCTCGGACCGTTGGTTCCGGCGGGGACCCTCCGATGCCCAAGTTAGTGAGTTGCCGAACAGGGATATGATTTTTTGTAGAATTGTTTGAGAAGAAGTTCCAGAGAGAGAGTCCCTTTGCATGGAGCTCGGGTCCTCTTTTATACCTGTTGGGGATCCCGTTTACCTTGGTCTGTTGGAACCATCGAATCCGTCCCGTTGTGATGTTTCATCGAATGGCAAGTCGTTGGATTGTTGCTGGATAAGGGCCGCTTACAGCGGTAACTGCCTATCAGGCTAACACTTGCCCGTGATTTTGGTGAGCGATGTGCTTAGATTGCGGGGGCTGCACGAGATTACATTGTGTATATGGGAGATACTACGGGCCGACGCTGGGGGCCGATGCCGAAGGCCGGAGCCAATGCAGGAGGCCGGAGTCAGAGTTCCAGCACAGGAGGTCGGCGCTGAGGGCCGACGCTGGGGCCCGACACTAGAGGCTGACGCTGGACGTCTATCTTGGTGTTAACGTGTAACTTTGATGCCGACGCTGGGTGCCGGTCTTTGGCGCTGTTGCTGGAGGCCGATGCTGGAGGCCGACACTGGAGGCCGGCACTGGAGGCCGACGCTGGAGGCCGGCACTGGAGGCCGACGCTGGAGACCGACGCTGGAAACCGGCACTGGAGGCCGACGCTGGAGACCGACGCTGGAAGCCGGCACTGGAGGCCTTGGGTTTTGTTGTCACATCATTGCTTTCGAAACCGCGCAGAAGATAATACTACCCTGGGGAAACGACCAGCCGTATCAGATGCCCCCCCGCCCCTGAGATGGGTGAGCGTTTACTTACCCGCGAAAGGGGTGTGAATATCCTCTAGGTGGCCGATTTTCGCGCCATTATTTCGCCTTTGTTGGGATTAGGGAGGATTTCCCTCGGGCAGTGCTACGAAAAGGCGAACGGTATCATTGCGATAAGGTTAATGCTCCCCTTTTCATTGGTGGTCTTTTCGAGCTTATCGCATTGGCAGGTCATCGAAACGCTCCCAACTGAAGATGGACACGTGGTCAGATCGGACGATCGGGGGGTGTTTCGAGATGGCGTCACGAGGACAAATAGCCCTTATCTTCCTATCTTCCCCACTTCTTCCGCCGTTGCCCCCTTTTGAGTCCGCCAGCGTTTCTGTCTCTCGTTCATTCTCTTCGTGCTCTGTTCTTGGCTCGAGTTTTTCTTTTTAGGTTAGTTCCCATGGCTTCCTCTCCTTCTTACTCTATTTCTGGTTCCTGGGGGGGTTCCCACCATCCTTCCCAGACTTCCGATTCCCTGTCCACCAATGGTCCACCCCTTCTTCTAACCAATCACCGGAGCAACGACCAGTCAATCGTCCCCTAACCGGATTCGTCCGGCCGGCGGGCGGACTTCCGTCCGGAACCGGTCGGTGGCAGCCGTCCTTCTAGGGTTGCCAAGGAGTCCCCGAAGGGACTGCGTCCTCCATGTCTGCTCAAGACATAGCAAACTTAAGGGCCAGGTATGGCTTCCCTTCAGACCTTCATCTGTTCTTCCCCACCCCTAACGACAGGGTAACCTCTTCCCGTTCCGGAAGGGTTGCTTTGTACGGAGCCTTTTTTAAGGCCGGGCTCCGGTTACCGATCCACCCTTTCATTCTTAATCTTCTAGACCGGTACTCCTTGACCCCTTCCCAACTAGTTCCCAACTCTATCCGAACCATTGTTGGTTTTTTAGTACTCTGCCACCTGCAAGGCATTGAGGCTAGTATTTCCCTATTCCGCAGCTTCTATACCCTTCGCAAACAGTCGGGTTGGTGGTCCTTCACCCCTAGGTCTAATAGGATTCTTAAACTGTGCCTTCCTACCTCCGTTAAAGGGTGGAAGGACAAGTTTTTCTTTGCGGACATCAGCGGGGTTCGTGGAAGCTGGGGGATGCCCAACATCGACGCCAATAGGGACCCCTCCATCCTTCCACGAGACCGGATGGCGTTTGGGCAGCTTCTGACTGCCGACATTCCTCGGTGTAATAAGCTTTTAGCCGAGGAGAATCTTCACCGTGCCGGTCTAATTCCCGCGAGGGGTGAGCACTAGACTACTCGCCTTTCTCCTCTGCTTCTCTTTTTTCTCTTTTTTTTTTTAACTATCCTTTGCTTGTGTAGGGATGGCGCCGACGCTGCATAAGCTTAAACAGGTGGCCGCCAGGAAGAGGAAGGCTGCAGGGACTGCGTCTCCTGCCGAAGGGAGGGCCGCTGCTAAAGTTCCCAGGAGGGCCGACACTGGAGGGTTGGCGCTAGGGAGACCGACGCTGGGGAGGCCGACACCGGAGGGGCTAAAGTCGTGAAGCCCCTCCGTGCCAAGGTCTTGAAGAAGGGCGGCCCCAAAAGGGCCGACGCTGAGGAGGCCGAGGCCCAGGGGGCCAAAACAGGGGAATCCTTGCGCGTAGGCGAGGCGGCTCAAACCCAAGCCGACGAACCCGTCACGGCAAACGCGCGAAGGCCGGGGCCGGCAAGGAGGTGGAACGGAAGCCCACCAGAGAGAGAATCTCCAGCTTCGGCACCTCCAATTATCTTGCTCGACCTATCTCCCGAGGGGGAGACGCCGTCTCCCACGTTCAAAGAGATGGACAAAACTTCGGCAGCAATAGCGGCGGCTCCAATCGCTGCCCTGCCCCCCGCGGGGGCGACAGCCGAAGCGCCTCCGCCAGCGAAAGAGCCGGAGGCGCAGGCTCAGAGGGAATCAGCCTCTGTAGGTCCGACGTCCAGGGAGAGAGGGGTCGATCCTTCCTTCCAGTCGTTGCTGGCAAACCACGGCCGCTGGGCTGCACGGATCATGGAGGAAGCCTCGGTGGTTGAGGTGCAAGAATACCTCCGAGGTCAAGGGAGAGTCGCCTTTTTTCGTGAAGCCTCGGTGGCGCATCTCTGGGTGAGTTTCTGTGCCATTATTGTCCTTTTCCTTCCCCCCTTTTTCTTTCTTTATATCTGGATATTTTTTCCAGGCCTTGAATTCTCTTGTCGCCCTTAAAAACCTCTGGACTCTGAGCGACACCGCCATTGAACAAGCGCGGGAGGAGATGGTCTCCCTCCCAAAGCAGAGAAGGCGGCGATGGCTCTAGAAGATACTCGGGCCACCCTGAAGGGTGAGATCGAGGTTACTCGGCTTAGAGCCGAAAAGGCTGAATATGCGCTGGAGGTTGCTCAGCGCCGTGCCGCCAATGAGCTGGACAATGCTCAGGTGGCAGAGGAAAAACAAAGAGCGGCTGAGGAGAAGCTGAGGGCGGCAGAACTGGAGGTATGTGTTTTAAAGACTCAACTGAGTTCTGCCTCCGCTGAGACAAATGCGGCCAAGGAAGCCACCCGCCAATACGTAACTAAAATTGCGGATCTGGAGGCGACAGTGGCGGAGGCCCAGAGGAGGGCCATCGAGGCTGAAAAGAAGGGGGCCGATGCCGTAGAAGATTATAAGAAATCCGAAGCCTTCGACAATGAGGTAGCCGAGTCAGCGGCGCTAGCTTATGACGCCGGCTTCCAAGACTGTAAAGATAAAATCCAGGAGCTTTACGACCTGGAGGATATCGAGGGGCTGAAGCCCGACGATGTCCCTGAGGATGACGCCCCGGCTTCGGATGGTCATTAACAGCTTTTGGTTTTTCTCCTTGTATCGGTTGTGCCTGACCTGAGTCGGCAATTTTGTAACCTTTACTATCAATGAATGTTTTTAATCTCTTTCGCCCCTTCGATTATGATTAACTTCATTTGTTCAAACTGCTGTGAACCGCCAATCGATAGGATTATGTACAGTAGGTTACGCTAAATAGGACCGCGAGCCGTGACGCTGTCCTAAGTGTTGACAAGGCCAATATTCGGTGGTAACACGGGTGTCAGTTGCTATTGCCAACGCGGGGCGCCGGTCCTTAGTGCCAACGCGTAGTTGGTCTTTGCTGCCGATGCTAAGTGCCGGTCTTTGGTGCCAATGCGTAGTTGGTCTTTGTTGCCGACGTTGGGCGTCGGTCTTTTGTACCAATGCATAGTTGGTCTTTATTGCCGACATTGGGCGTCGGTCTTTGTGCCAACACGTAGTTGTCTTTGTTGCCGACGTTGGGCGTCGGTCTTTTGTACCAATGCGTAGTTGGTCTTTATGCCGACGGGGCGTCGGTCTTTTGTGCCAACGCGTAGTTGGTCTTTGTTGCCGACGCTGGGCGTCGGTCTTTGTTGCCGATGTTCGTCTTTTGCGCCAACGCGTAGTTGGTCTTTTGTTGCCGACGCTGGACGTCGGTCTTTTGTGCCAACGCGTAGTTGGTCTTTTGTGCCGACGCTGGGCGTTGGTCTTTTGTGCCAACACGTAGTTGGTCTTTGTTGCCGACGTTGGGGGCGTCGTCTTTTGCGCCAACGTGTAGTTGGTCTTTTGTTGCCGACGCTGGGCGTCGGTCTTTTGTGCCAATGCGTAGTTGGTCTTTTGTGCCGACGCTGGGCGTCGGTCTTTGTGCCAACGCGTAGTTGGTCTTTGTTTCCGACGTTGGGCGTCGGTCTTTGGTGCCAATGCGTAGTTGTTTTTATGCCGACGTGGGCGTCGGTCTTTTGTGCCAACGCGTAGTTGGTCTTTTGTTGCCGACGTGGGCGTCGGTCTTTTGTGCCAACGCGTAGTTGGTCTTTTGTGCCGACGCTGGGCGTCGGTCTTTTGTGCCAACGCGTAGTTGGTCTTTGATGCCGACGTTGGGGTCGGTCTTTGGTGCCAATGCGGAGTTGGTCTTTGACTACCGGAGCGGATCCGGTCTTGGTGCCGACGCTGGGAGCCGGTCTTGAGTGCCAATGCAGAGTTGGTCTTTATCGCCGACGCAGGGGCGCCGGTCTTAGGTGCCAACGCGGAGTTGGTCTTTGACTGCCGGAGCGGATCCGGTCTCTGGTGCCGACGCTGGGAGCCGGTCTTGAGTGCCAACGCAGAGTTGGTCTTTATCGCCGACGGGGGCGCCGGTCTTAGGTTAAACATACTCATTCGAAAATAAGAACATGTTTATTATTCATGCATCAAACAGATTCAAATTAATAACGATAGAGTTCTATTGATAGTACCGGCGTAAGTTGTCGGCATTCCAAGTTCGAGGGAGCGGTTTCCCGTCTAGCTCTTCGACTTTATACGCCCCATGGTGGAGCACCTCCTTGACACGGTATGGTCCTTCCCATTTTGGTGCTAGCTTGCCCCCTTCCGTCGGCTTTGATACTTCAGCTCTTCGTAGGACAAGGTCTCCTGGCCGGAATGTCTTGGGTCGCACCCGAGAGTTGTAGTGTTTGGCCACTCGCTGACGGAACGCTGCCATACGAAGTTGCGCTTGATCTCGCAATTCTTCCACCAAATCCAGATCAGCCCTTAGCTGGTTTGAGTTGCTTTCTTCGTGGTATAATTCCGTCCGGGGACTAGGAGCTCCTATTTCCACGGGGATGACCGCCTCGGTCCCAAAGACCAAGCTAAAAGGAGTTTCCCCTGTGGGTGCTCGCGGCGTCGTGTGGTAGGCCCACAGCACACTAGAAAGTTCTTCCACCCAGCGCCCTTTACAGCTATCTAGTCGAGCCCTGAGCCCTTGGAGGATGATGCGATTGGTCACCTCGGCTGCGCCGTTGGTTTGGGGATGTCCTACTGAGGTGAATCGGTGACGAATGCCCAGGCCCTCGCAGAATTCCCGGAAGGCCGTGTTATCAAACTGTCGGCCGTTGTCTGTAACTAGGGTGTGCGGTAACCCGAACCGGCACACCACGGATTTCCAAAAGAAAGCCCTTACTTTGGCTTCAGTGATCTTAGCGAGAGCTTCCGCCTCGATCCATTTAGTAAAATGATCGACGGCCACAACTAGGAACTTACGTTGTCCGGAGGCAGGAGGGAAAGGTCCCAGGATGTCCATGCCCCACTGTGCGAAGGGCCACGGTGCAGCTAGAGGGGTCAGCTGAGACGCCGGTTGATGTTGGACGTTGGCATGACGCTGGCAGCTGTCACATCTTTTAACGAGCTCAGATGTCCTCTTTCATTGTCAACCAATAATACCCTGACGTAGAGCTTTATATGCAAGAGCCCTGCCCCCAGATGGCTTCCGCATATCCCCTCGTGTATCTCTCGCAAAATATAATTGGCGTCGGTAGGACCGACACACCTGAGGATAGGGTATGAGAATGACCTTCGGTAGAGCTTTCCCTCCATAAGGAAGAACTTTGGGGCCCGTCTTTTAAGTTTCCTAGCTTCGGCAGGGTCTTCTGGGAGGATGCCCTCAGTAAAGTATTGAACATAGGCGTCCATCCAGGAGGGCTCCTGCTCTACTGGTAAAGTTTCTCTTGGTACATCAATACTCGGGGCTTCTAAGTGCTCCACATAAGCCTTTCCCAACATCCCATCAGCTGAAGCGGCAAGATGGGATAAGGCGTCGGCTCTAGCATTCTCTTGTCGAGGAATGTAGCTGACGCTGAAGTGAGTGAAGGGGGAAACCATTGAGTGCACCGCGTCTAAGTAGCGGGCCATGATGGGATCCTTTGCCTCGTATTCTTTTGTAATCTGGCCGGCAACCAGTTGGGAGTCGGTAAAAGCTCTAAGGCGTTTCACCCCAAGCTCTCGAGCCAATCTTACTCCGGATAACAAAGCCTCATATTCCGCCTGATTATTAGTGGCTGGAAAGAGGAAGCGAAGTGCACACTCGGTCACCACCCCATCCGAGTTGGCCAAGATGAGGCCTGCTCCGCTCCCTTGAGAGTTCGATGCCCCATCCACGTGAAGGACCCACTCATCATCGCCGGTTCCAAGGGGTTGAGTGTCCGTCGGAAGTTCTTTAGGTGACTCCGTTCCCCAAGTGCATTCGACCAAAAAATCTGCCAAGACTTGAGACTTCATGGCCGAACGAGGGCGGAAAGATAGATCAAACTCCCCCAGCTTGAGGGCCCACCTGGCCAGCCGGCCAGAAGTATCCGGACGAGCTAGAACTGTCTTTAGAGGCTGGTCGGTGATCACCGCGATCGGGTGGGCTTGGAAGTACGGCCGCAGACGCTGGGCAGACACGATTAATGCAAAGATGATTTTTTCCATGTTTGAGTATCGAGTCTCTGCATCATGAAGCACCTTACTTGTATAGTATACTGGCCTTTGTGTGCCATCATTGTCCACACGGGCCAGCACAGAGCTGACAGCTTCAGGAGAGGCCGCGAGGTACAGGAGAGTTCTTCTCCACCCGTCGGCTTGGCTAGCAGCGGCGGGGTAGATAAGAATTCCTTTAACCCTTCGAACGCCTCCTGGCATTCTTTCGTCCACTCGAACTTGTTGATTCTGCGAAGCGCCTTGAAGAAAGGCAAACACCTTTCGGCGGACTTGGATAGGAAGCGGCTTAGGGCGGCTATTCTTCCTGTCAGCGTTGTACTTCCTTCTTGTTGGCAGGAGGCCTCATGTCCAAGATGGCTTGGACTTTGTCCGGGTTTGCTTCAATCCCCTCCGGGTTACCATGAAACCCAAAAACTTCCCAGCTGTTACCCCAAATGCACACTTGCGAGGGTTCAGCTTCATCTGGTACCGACGAAGGTTGTCAAAAGTTTCTGCTAGATCCGCGATGTGGTCGCTGGCATGAACGCTTTTTGTCAGCATGTCATCCACATATACTTCCATATTACGCCCTATCTGAGCTTCAAAGACCTTGTTCATCAGCCTCTGGTAAGTGGCCCCCGCATTCTTTAACCCGAAAGGCATCACCTTGTAGCAATATAGACCCTTTTCAGTTATGAAGGAGGTAGCTTCTTCATCCGCCGGATTCATCCGGATCTGGTTGTATCCGGAGAAAGCATCCATGAAGCTAAGGACCTCATGGCCGGATGTCGCGTCCACCAGTTGATCGATTCGAGGCAAGGGAAAGCTATCTTTGGGGCATGCCTTGTTGAGGTCAGTGAAATCTACACACATTCTCCAGCTTCCGTTGGCCTTGCGGACTAGCACCACATTAGCCAACCATTCCGGGTAGTGGACCTCTCGAATATGGTCCGCAGCCATTAACTTGCGGATCTCCTCGTCAATAGCTTTCTGTCTGTCTGGAGCAAAGTTCTCTTTTTCTGTCGGACCGGCCGACACTCTGGCTTGAGGTTAAGTCGATGGGTGATCACTTCTTCAGGGACGCCCGGCATGTCTGAGGACGACCATGCGAAGACGTCGGTGTTGGCACACAGGAAAGTAAGAAGTTGATGGCGTGCCTCCTCTGGGAGCAATGCCCCTAACTGAACAGTCCTTGCCGGGTCATCACCCAAGGGGAGGGTTAGAAGGTGCTCTGCCGGTTCTCCCCTTCTTCCCAACTCCCTAGGATCGAGCGACTCAGAGGCTGTTGCTGACTCTGCGCTCAGCGGGCTGGGCGACAGATGGTAGCAAGGCGGAAGTGGGCTTTGCTCCCCCTTCATTTCTCCGATCCCTTCATTGGTGGGGAACCTTACCAATAATCTCTTAGTGGAGATCACGGCATCCAGCAGATTCAGCCCCGGTCTTCCCAAGATGGCGTTATAAGCCAGCGGGACCCGGACCACCAGGAAGTTTATAACCACGGTGCTCTGACATGGAGGAGTTCCAGCCGTGACCGGGAGAGCAATTTCGCCTTCAACGCTTACCGAATCTCCAGTAAAGCCCATTAGTGGCACGCAACGGGTCGGAGCAAAGATCTTGACAAGTTCATTCGAACAAAAGCTTCATAGCTCAAGACATCCACCGAGCTCCCACTATCAATTAAAATTCTTTTTACAGGATGTTTGGCTATAGTCATGGATACCACGACGCTGTCGTCGTGTTTATTAACTACCCCATCTAGATCCTTTCCGAAGAAAGGAATTACAGAGTCTATTCCCTCTCGCTGCCTCTTCGAACCACATCCGCCCCCCAGGAAATCATACTATGGTCTTCTCGGTTGGAGCATTATCATGCCAGGCGGGCGACTCGGAGGCACCGTGGGGCCCATCGCGGGGAGATTCCCCTTCGAACAAACTTGCCCAGGTGGCCTTGCTGAACCAGCTCCTCGATGGCCTTTTTTAGATGGCGGCAGTCTTCGGTGTCATGGCCGTAGTCCCGGTGGTACCGGCAGTAAAACTCCTTGTTACGGGGGCCCCGGACTTCAAGGGAGCCGGACGCTTGAAATACGGTTCCTCCTCGATCTCCAGTAGGATGTGAGAGATGGGAGCCATGAGGGGAGTGAACTGCTCTTTAGGAATCAGCGCCTGTGGCCGGCGATCTGAGCGTCGTGGAGGCTCGGGCTTCCGAGGTTGTGTACCGGCGCGGTCAGAAGGCGGCGGTTTATTACCGGGGTTCTTGTCAACTTCTCTCCTGGAAGAATCTGCTTCGTCAGCGCGGATGTACTTCTGTGCCCGGCTCAGAAGCTCGGCGTAGGAGCGCGGAGGCTTCTTATCCAGGGAGTAAGCGAATCTGGACGGGCGAAGTCCTCTCTTCAGGGCCAAGGTGGCACGGAGTCTTCCAGGTTGTACACCTCCAGCGCTGCTTCCTTAAATCGAGCGACGAAATCCTTTAAGGTCTCGCCACTCTTCTGCTGGACAGCAAAGAGGCTATCGGCAACTCGTGGGATCTTTCGACAGGCATCAAAATGAGCCAGGAAGGATCGCTCAAGTTGCCGAAACGAGTTGATGCTGCGTGGGGGCAGACGGGAGTACCACGCGCGTGCCGCCTTGCGGAGCGTGGCCGGGAAGGCGACGCATAACAAGGAATCCGTCGCTCCCTGGACCTGCATGAGGACTTTGTAGCTTTCCAGATGGTCCAGGGGGTCCGTCGTTCCGTCATATGGATCCAATTGAGGGAGACGGAACCGGGGGGGGACCGGTTCCTCCATGATATGGCGAGAAAGCGGGGGGCGATGCTCATACTCCGCCGCGTAAGGATCGGCGATCCGGCGGCTGAGCTCGTCCAACCGTCGATGGTACTCGTCAAGCCTTTGCTCGGCCCGACGGTGGTTTTTCGGGGAGTGTCACCTCGGGATGAATCGGAAGAAGAAGATCGCCGGCGCAAAGAACGTGCCCGCTTGAACTCCTTTTCTTCCGATCGGTGGTGGGAACGACCGGAGCGGTGGGAGGGAGACCGCCGTCGCTTCGAGGTCCCTTGACGAGGTTCGGGGGGTGAGCGGTGGGAGACCTCAGGCGGGGTCCCTCCGTGGTGAGACTGGACTGTTCCTCGCACCCCTTCGTCCGGCACAGGGTGTTGAGTTACAGCAGCCAGATAATGCTCCTGCAGCCCCCGGACCATCGTCGTCAGATCCTGGACCTGGTGGGCTAGAATCTCAAGCCGGTCAGGTTGGCTTGTCGGTGCAGGGGGCGGAGCATGGGGATTAGCCTCCGAATGCTCCGCCCGTGGGATGCGCCCGGCTGCCTGACTGAAGAAGCCTTGTGCCCGTGTAGTCACCATCGCTTCCTTTGCAAAATTGGAGGGGTTCCAGGGAGAATTTTTGACCTGGTCTTTCCCCCTACCTGGCGCGCCAATCTGTTGCGGTCAGATCACATATGATGAACGTCGAACAGGCTAGGATCACCGTGTGCGCAGAGAGGCCACCGTCTTCCTTCTGGAACCTGCAAAAAGTCCCGGACCGGTGGTTCCGGCGGGGACCCTCCGACGCCCAAGTTAGTGAGTTGCCGAACAGGGATATAATTTTTGTAGAATTGTTTGAGAGGAAGTTTCAGAGAGAGAGTTCCTTTGCATGGAGCTCGGGTCCTCTTTTTATACCTGTTGGGATCCCGTTTACCTTGGTCTGTTGGAACCGTCGAATCCGTCCCGTTGTGATGTTTCATCGAATGGCAAGTCGTTGGACTGTTGCTGGATAAGGGCCGCTTACAGCGGTAACTGCCTATCAGGCTAACACTTGCCCGTGATTTTGGTGAGCGAGGTGCTTAGATTGCGGGGGCTGCAAGAGATTACATTGTGTATGTGGGAGATACTGCGGGCCAACGCTGGGGGCCGATGCCGGAGGCCGGAGCCAATGCAGGAGGCCGGAGTCAGAGTTCCAGCACAGGAGGTCGGCGCTGAGGGCCGACGCTGGACGTCTGTCTTTGGTGTTAACGTGTAACTTTGATGCCGACGCTGGGTGCCGGTCTTTGGCGCTGTTGCTGGAGGCCGACGCTGGAGGCCAACACTGGAGGACGGCACTGAAGGCCAATGCTGGAGGCCAGCACTGAAGGCCGATGTTGGAGACTGACGCTGGAAGCCGGCACTGAAGACCTTGGGTTTTATTGTCACATCATCTGAAAACCTCTCCTTACGTTAGCTGCTTGCTTGAGAGAAGGTGAGGGGCTGTGGTGAGCCGCCGCCGCCGCCTTCATGAGAGGCTCCTCATGCGGCAAAGAAGTGGTTGAGAAGGCCATTGAGTCAAAGTAGTGGAAGCAGATAGGAATTGATGAAGGGAATTTGTAGGTAGGGAGCTGGCGGTGCTGGAACCCAACCTAGCTAAGAGGTGCTAGAAATGGCCTTAGGAAATGGTTGAGACTGACTGTAGTGTTCCAATGGAAAGCACTGTCTCTGTTTCAGGATCCGTTCAATTCTGGCTCATGAAGCTTAAATTTTTTTAAATCTAATTTTATTTATGAAATATTAATTTTAACTCTAATCTATTTGTAAAATCTCAACTTTAATTCTATTTTAAAAATCGGATTCGAGTTGAGTTTCAGATTGAAATTCGGGTTGATAAAAAAAATACTTTTTACAAAGTAAATAAATATCAAATTATGCATCACAAAGACAAAAAAATAAAATTCCTTGCCAAACACATAAGTTGGACTCGAAGCTTTAACATTGTATTAAAAAAAAGTCTTACTTGAAAAAAAAGAGAAGAAGATGCCGTAAACAAAAAGAGGAGTAGATAAGTGAAACGAAATGTGCGGGTAGTCGGCCTTTATATTTATCATTCTTTGCCTTGCCTGCGACCGACGGCCTTGCCTTTCTCGCCCTCAAGTTGGCCATCTCGTCCGATCCGACTGGCACCCTCAATGCTTCCAAAAATCTGATGTCGATAAGCTACCCTCCGTTCGGGTAACCCTCGGATTCGGGTTATCTTAGGTTTGGATTGCGGTCAGTCCGAACCCGAGCCAATTGCAAATCGAACCGAACTAAACCCTGGATCTTTCAGATTTGGGTTGAGCAAACATGGGTGTAAACATTGCTTTAAATCGAATTCGGTAGGCCGGGTTCAACCTCGGATTCGGATTAAACCTGGCCTAAGTTGTACCTTTAGTTGAGAGTGATTTCAGGCGAACATTTTTTTTATTTTTTATGGAGGAAAAAAAAAAGATCAAATCTAATATTTTTCAGATAGAAAACTGAAATGTTAAACTTACTAGTTTTACAAATATGCACTAAGCTAATAAAACATTTTGCATTGTTTTTTATTTTATTTTTCAAACCGAAGCTACGTCTTTTTCATATTTTTCACAGCCATATATATATATATCTACCACCCTCTATTATCTCCATAACTAACCACTCTTTATCACTCACCACTATTATTGCCACGATCACTACCACAACCACTCTAATCAGCACCCTCCATTCGCTACCATCATTTTCTTACTGCCACTATTCTCCATCATCATCCATCTGCTTCGCCACCGCCACCATTTTTTTACTGTACCCATGCCACCATCATTATATTTGTACTACTTATCATCATCATCATGATAACTATTATCTTTATTACCCACCATCATCTTTCTTCTACCATTTCTACCACTATTACTATATTGCACCACCCATCAAAATACCTTCACCATCTACCCTGTATCACTGACCATCATCACTGTCACGACCACGATCAGCTAGCTCTATACCTCTACAACCCATGATGCAGCATGACTATATTATACCTTCACCCAAAGAAGTATGTAATATTCTAGGATGGTCAAAAGTCAAAACCTTTAGTAAAAAATTTTAAAATTATCAGTAAAAAATTCTAAAACCAATAGCAAAACATTTGCTAGCTAATAGCTAAACTGCCAGAATAAAATTTATGATCGTCGGGATAGAATTGTCGGCATATGTTCCTCTCAATGATTTTATTGGCCATTAGTATTTTTATCACTACCAACCCTCTTCATCATTCTTTATCACTATCACCATTACATACTCACTAACTTTTACCATTATCACTACCAACCATCTTCCATCATCACCACTTTATCTAGTCCATCTCCTTTCACCACTGACCATATATCTCTACCACCTACCACTATTACTATTACTATACTTATACCACTTACTACTATCATCACCATTCCTATACCATCCACACGTAGTGCCACTATCATTTTCTCCATCACTCATCATCATATCTTTATCATCGAATATTTTTACATTTTATTTAATTTTTTAAATTAAAAATATTATTTTTAATTTTTAATAAATAAATGTATATTTAGATTTTTTTAATGAAAAAAATCTAGAAATGATAAAAAATTGGAGATAAAGAAAAAAACATTATCCACAACCAGATAGGTCCTAATGCTTTTTAATCTTTTCTTTTTCTTCTACTTTTACTTTTCCACCTTCTTGCTATCCATTCATTCAAGATCTGAATTTCTTATCATTTAGAGAATGCTTTTGAAAGTCCCCAAAAATAAAAGAGAAGAAAAGAAACTGAGCGCACTTGGGATGGAGTTTTGGAAAACGATTAGGTACTTCTTTAGCTTAGATTATTATAATTGTAGGTTCAGGTTGATTTGCTGGCCAAACGTTTTAATCCATCGAGATGTGAGATGGTTGAGTTGAGCTGAGTCAACTCAGACAGAGTTGAGTCAAGTTAGAAATCCAAGTCTCAGTTAGATAAGAATATATAGAATCTGTTAGGTAGTGTTTGATAGAAAAAATATTATCTATGGATAAGTGTATGTGATAAAGTTTATCCTTTAGCTATCCCTAGGGATATCCCTTGGCTATCCCATTGATCATATCAAATGCAAAAAAGTAAATTCATGGGATAACTTTTTTTTACTCTTATTTGAAGGGATAACCAGCTATTCCTGCATTTTTTAGGAAATAAATTGAGGGGATATCCCATGGTTAACCATGGATTATCCCTTTGGTTAACTTTATTCCCAACTATCCTTTATAGTTATGGCTTTTGGGAATAAGAAGGGATATCCCCTGGATATCTCCTCTTATCCTTTATTTCAAACACTACCTTAGGATCAGGAGAATGGGAATCCTAGGATAAAAGGGTAATAACTTGATTTTCCTCCTTATTTAACTTCTCCTCTTCTTCCCTAGTTTGTCACACGATTGCTGCATGTTTGCTCGATCTATTTTGAGCCATCATCGTTCGATCTCTTTCAATTTTTTCCCCTTTAATGATCAATTGTTGACCGCCCTCAAAAGTTCTATCTCTCATCCTAGTCATTGTCAATGAGTCCTTAACGACCGTCAGCAATTGAACAATCAAGCCAAGGCCTACCATTCGAGATGGAACAATCAAGCCAAAGTCTATCTCTTTTATTTTCTATTTCTATGATTGAATCATGACCGTGCGTGTTGCAACGCTGGAGTAGTCTGATATGGTCACTGGGGATATGAGCTAGGAAACTTGGTTTACTTGCCTTTTTTTTTTTTTTTTTGTTCCTTTGATGACAATATATTAGTTAAGTGTGCTACCTTTCTCAGTTTTGCCTTACCATCTAGGACATTCTTTTCTTGATTTCCTTCTTATCCTTTTTCTTTCTTTTGCTTTATTCCTACCATAGTTTCTTTATTCATGGCTGTGAGTCATTCGAGAACACCTCAAGCCATCGATCCGTCATCAAAGTTGCATAACAAATAACATTCTATACTAGATAAAGTCTCCCTCTTCCTGCTCCTCTTTCTCCTTTTCTTACAATTTTTTTTTTTTTTCTGTTCCCAAATCCTCTCACAAGTTCTCTTTTCTCTCATTAACTTTCTTTCCTTTCTTGCTTTTCTCGTTCTTCATCGTTCTTGAAAGAGGGCTAAATCCCATTATTTAGGTAGTTATAGCTTTTGAAGATAAGAAAGAATATCTAAGAAATATTCTCTTATCTTCTATTTCAAACACAACCTTAAGATAGTGGGCTACACCATTCTTTATCCTCACTTTTTATAGATGGCAAGCTTAGTAATCTTCAATCTATATCATTGGCACTTTCTTTTTGAATCATTCTCTTATATAGAAATAATTAATTTTTTTGCAAGTGGATAGGAGTCTAAGCTTCGAAAAGACTTTTCCTAGCAGACTAAAATAAAATTTGAATCTCTCATTTTTATTTAATTTAGTTATTGAGTTAGCTCATGAAAACCTAAGACTAGAGTCATAATTTGAAGGGATGAAATTTTATGACATATTAAAAATCAATGATTAGTTGTGTAAATTATTGAAGAGATTAATTTTTAAATTTTGTTATGTTCAATATTAATTTTAAATTAATTAGGTATGTTAGATTTACTTATGGATTAAGTTGCCATATTAGATGAGAGCTGACTTCTTGTAAAGACAAAACTTATGTGCATATTTGTTCATATAGAAGTATTAATTTGTACTATGAAAATAGAAATTGTATTAATAAGCATGATATGTATGAACTATAATAATGGTATCTAATTTTTTGATATTGTTAGCATGATATGAATTTACTTATATATTCTTCTATGTAGATTTGAATTATATAATTGATTGCTTGACATTGGAGGATTGTGGTATACTAATTTTGCATGCATTATGAGAAAGATTGTAATTAATATGATAGGCATGGTTGATATAACTAAATTAACGAAATTGAGATATTAAATGATTAGATAATTAGACAAAATGTAACGATAAAGTACGAGTTGGATTGTGACATTCTAAATTATTGGTCACGGACTAGATCATGGCATTATAAGTTACTAGTTATGGGCTACAACATAGCCCCATGGATCATCAATCATGGGCTGGGTTGTAGCATGATAGATTGCCGGTCATGGGTTGAATCGTAGCACAATAGATGGTTGGGTAGAACCGTAGCATAGCAGATTGTTGGTTATGAATTGGATAGTGGTACTATGAATTTTTGATCATAAGCTAGTTCATGGCATCATGAATGGTCGTCAGTCCAGAGTTCAGTACGTACGTCCATGCGTAGTACAAGCTGACAAACATAGCAGCAATATAATAATCCTGAGATATATATTATTTTTGGCTAAAATTAAGGGAGAGACCTTCAGCCATTGCTTATGAAAATAACGAGAGTTGTATAATATATATCATTAATAAAGAATTTCCCTCCCAATTTGGCAAGTCTATTGCTTTTAGCTAAAAATATTATACATCTCGTCCCCGTCACCTGGGATTTTGTACGCATAACATGACCAACATAGCCGCCTGAATTGTATGACTATTTTTTCTTTCTCAACCGTACGCTTGAACATGGTTAGCTTAGCATGGCATGAACTTGGTCCCTCAAATATTAGAAAGCTAGTCAAAATTTATCAGAGACACCAATCATTAATCATTATCAATTGTCACTGGGATGGGTAAATTAATTCTTGGTTTCATGTGCTTGCCTTTGCAATGCTTTTTTGTTTTGTTCTCTTTGAGATGGTAAAAGGTAAAGGCTTCAGCAGGTAATTAATTATGTGTTGATGGGTATGTCTGCAGATGGTGGCTACCTAATGAATTAGACTGAGGCTAGAGTTTCACTCTATGTCCTTAAGACAATTTCGTCCCGCAATGGTGCTTACGGTCAGTATGACGATTGTCTCCCAGGATATAACAGTCTCCTTTTGATGAAAGCAGCACTACAATTCACCAAAACTTTCGAACCAAGAATGCTACTCTCTTTTCAATGCACTATTGCTATACTATCCTTAGGAAAGTATGCAAATGCTTAAGAGAGAAGAAGACTAGAATTGATTCAAATTGAACTCAATTCGGAATGGCTTCGGATCATTGAAATGAGAGGGTCTATGGTCCTATTTATATGTTTTTAGGTGCCCCTTGGAAGCAACCCTTGGAAGCAACCCTACGCCCCTTGGAAGCAACCCTACGAATTTAATTAAATTTAAATTCTTTATCAAAGGATGTGAGGTTTAAGGGCTTATCACCCTTGATATGCCCTTTAGACATTGTGATCTTCAGATCAGGCTATCGGATAAGCCTTTTCATGGCTGTGATCTGAAGATCAGCCGATCAGATAAGTCTATCCTTATCGCGAAGTGCAAAGTGCGCCTACAAAGCGCCCATTGCGCCCTTCGCACACGCGCGTGCGCGTGCGCGTGCGCGAGGGTGATGCTACGCATCACCCTTAAGCTCTCCACTTGTGGTGAGCCTAAGGAACTTAAGCTTCAAGGAAGTGGTTTCCATATAAGTGAACCTTTCTTTCTTGATTTTTTCGATATGGGACTAAATGTCCCCGCAATTTCTCATTCACACACATAAGGCGGTAATGGGCTTTCAAGGCCCATTAGGGTATTTAGGGTCTATTTTGGCCCATTACCCAACAATCCCCCACATGAATGGAAATTGGACTTAGATCAAAGATCATTAGAGATCAGCAAAGGCAAACCCCCACATAAAAGGATTTTAATGCAAATGAATATGCAGACACACTAAAGAGAGTATAATGGGATGAAGTTGTATCGGGATAGGTAGCTTGTGGCTTTGAACCTTCCTTAGTGAGTTGTTATCGAGTTTACTTGCTAAAAGGTGAACACGATGTCTTGAACCTTTCAGCGTTTTGTGTAAACTAAGACAATAACAATCACGCAACTTCTTCCCGAGCATTCTTTTGGTTCTCATGGTTGTGTTCATTTGGCCCCGAACAACTCCTGGTCTCATGAGTGCTTCAGAGAATTAAACCTTAAAATTCTCATAGAATTGGCCCAGTTCACACTCACATAGGTGATTCTTATTAAGAGTATCCTGCTATACCCCACATGATGTTCATGTCATAAGAATCATTAAAAGCAATGCTTATCCTAGTACCTTTAGCAGGTAGCACCAATTATCATAGGAATGAGTAGGATTGTACATCCTTAGTGCTATCAAGTCTCTTCATAATTTAGTTGTCCCTTTTGAACCTAGATCTTGGGATCTCCAGTCAGCTAGGTTGGGTATCCACTATGAAGATTTTTTAGTTATAGGTTTTAAACCCATTCCCCTCGATAAACAGTTTACTTGATCTCTTGGTAACCCCTTTGTTAATGGATCCGCTAGGTTTTTCTTTGACTGAACATAGTCAATAGAAATTACACCAATTTCAAGTAACTGCTTAATGGTATTATGTCTACGACGTATATGTCTAGACTTACCATTATACATCTTATTCTGTGCTTTGCATATTGCCGATTGACTATCACAATGTATGCATATTGCAGACACAGGCTTTGGCCAACATGGAATATCTTCTAAAAGGTTTCGAAGCCATTCTGCTTCTTCAGCTGCCTTTTCTAAGGCAATAAACTCAGATTCCATAGTGGATCGAGCTATACAAGTTTGTTTAGAAGATTTCCATGACACAGCACCTCCTCCTAAGGTGAATACATATCCACTTGTGGATTTTGTATCTTCTGTGTTAGATATCCAATTTGCATCACTGTATCCTTCTAATACAGCTGGATATCTTGAATAATGTAATCCATAACTTAGGGTATATCGCAGATATCTTAATACCCTTATTAGAGCTGTCCAATGATTTGGACCTGGATTACTTGTAAATCTACTCAACTTATTGACAGCATATGCTATGTCAGGACGAGTACAATTCATGACATACATTAAACTGCCAATTATACGTGAGTATTCCAATTGAGATATGGGTTCTCCAGTATACTTAGCCAAATGTAGATTAACATCTACAGGTGTTTTCACCGGGCTAGTATCATACTTTTTATACTTATTTAATATTTTCTCAATATAATGAGATTGAGATAATATTATTTCCTCAGATGTTCTAGTGATTCGAATTCCTAGTATAACATCTGCAACACCCATATTTTTCATATCAAAATGTTTGATCAACATTTTCTTAGTCTGTTTAATCATTTCAGTATTACTACCAATGATTAACAGGTCATCTACATATAAGCAGATTATCACATACCCTTCAGATAGGGATTTGGCATATATGCATTTGTCACATTCATTTATTTTGAATCCATTTGATAACATTACATTATCAAATTTTATATGCCATTGCTTAGGTGCTTGCTTTAATCCATATAAGGATTTAACAAGTCTACACACCTTCTTTTCTTGTCCTGGAACAATAAATCCCTCAGGTTGTTCCATGTATATTTCTTCATCTAATTCACCATTCAGAAAAGCAGTTTTAACATCCATTTGATGAATTTCAAGATTGTTAATGGCTGCAAAAGCGATTAACATTCTTATAGATGTTATTCTACTTACTGGTGAATAGGTATCAAAGAAGTCTATACCTTCTTTTTGTTTGAAGCCCTTAGCCACTAATCTGGCTTTATACTTGTCAATTGATCCATCAGCTTTTAGCTTTTTCTTAAATATCCACTTGCACCCTAAAGGTTTCATACCAGATGGTAGGTCTACCAACTCCCAGGTATGATTATGCATGATGGACTCAATTTCATTATTGACAGCTTCTTTCCAAAAGGGTGCTTCTGGATTAGACATTGCCTCTTTGAATGTCTGAGGTTCATCTTGTAACATATAAGTTACATAATCAGGACCAAAGGACTTAGCAACTTTTGGTCTCTTACTGCGTCTGGGTTCATCTTCAGGATATTCTTCCTGATGACTACTACTAGCAGTATTATCATCATAAGTTCTTTTATTTGAACTTATTTCTAATTTCCTTTTACTTGGAAATATATTTTCAAAGAATGTTGCATTCCTTGATTCCATGATTGTATTTTTCTGTATATCAGTTATATCTGATTTATACACAAGAAAGCGATATGCACTACTATTATGTGCATATCCGATAAATATACAATCAACAGTTTTAGGTCCTATCTTGACCTTTTTGGGGTCCGGAATAGCTACTTTAGCTAGACACCCCCACACTCTTAAGTAATTGTAGAAGGCTTCTTTCCTTTCCATAACTCATATGGAGTCACTTCCTTCTTCTTAAGAGGTATCTTATTAAGAATATGATTTGCTGAGAGAATTGCTTCTCCCCATAAATTTTGTGGTGTACCAGAATTTATTAACATAGCATTCATCATTTCTTTTAATGTGCGGTTTTTACGTTCCGCAATTCCATTAGATTGAGGTGAATAAGGAGCAGTAGTTTGATGAATAATGCCATGCTCCTGACAAAATTCGTCAAAAGGTGCATCATATTCACCACCTCTATCACTCCTTATGGCCTTAATCTTTTTGCCAAGTTGATTTTCAACTTCATTCTTATAACATTTAAACATTTCTAAAGCCTCATCTTTAGACTTTAGTAGATACACATAGCAGTATCTTGTTGAATCATCTATAAATGTTATAAAATACTTTTTACCTCCTCTAGTTTGAATTGACTTTAAGTCACATAGATCACTGTGAATTAAGTCAAGAGGTTCAGTATTTCTTTCAACTGATGGAAATGGTGTTTTTGCTAACTTAGCTTCAACACACACTTCACACTTGTAATGTGGATCGATTTCATGATTAGGTAATAATTTTAATTTCATTAATTTTCGTAATGAATTAAAATTTGCATGTCCTAATCTATCATGCCATAAACAAGAGGAGTCAATCATATAAGCAGAAGAAGAGCTTTATTCATTTCAAGGTTTCTGTGTACAGTCATTACATTCACCTTGAATAATCCATTATTCAAGTAACCCCTTCCAATAAATATCCCCCCTTAGTGAGTACAAATTTATCAGACTCAAAGACCATCCTAAAGCCATGTTTGCTTAGGAGGGAGCCTGATATGAGATTCTTCCGGATGTCAGGGACATGTAGCACATCATTCAGTAGAAGCTCCTTGCCAGATGTCATCTTCATAACGATGCGGCCAAGTCCTTCTATCTTGGATGTAGCGGAGTTACCCATGACCAAATTTCTACCATTGATAGGAGTATATGATGAGAACATACTCTTATCAGAGCAGACATGTCTGGTAGCTCCAGTGTCGATGTACCACTCATTTGCTTTGTCAACCATGTTTGCTTCAAATACAACAGCTGACAGCATCATCTCGGATACCTCTTTGGATAGGGTTTCAGTAATGTTGACTTCTTTCTTTTCTTTATCCTTGAAACGACAGTCCTTGGATTTGTGTCCTTGCTTTCCACAAACAAAGCACTTTCCCTTAAACTTGTATTTCTTTGGATTGCCCTTCTTCTGTTTAAAGCCTTCGCCTGGAAACTTGCGTTTCTTCTTCCCTTCTATGAGGTTGGCCTTTGGCTCAGCAGGTTGTCCTCCTGCCTTCTTATCTTGGCTCTTATTGTCCTCCTCGATCCTTAGGCGGACAATTAGGTCTTCAAGTCCCATCTCCTTCCGCTTATGCTTCAGGTAGTTCTTGAAGTCCTTCCATAGTGGTGGTAGCTTCTCTATTATGGCAGCTACCTGGAATGACTCACTGAGAGACATTCTCTCTGCATGTATCTCATGCAGGATAATCTGGAGCTCTTGGACTTGCTCCATAACTGTTTTGTGGTCGACCATCTTGTAGTCTAAGAACCTTCCAACCACAAACTTCTTGTGTCCAGCATCCTCTCTTGTACTTTTTGTCCAGGGATGCCCATAACTCCTTGGCAGTAGCAATACTGCTGTACACATTGTACAGGGTATTGTCCAGACCATTCAGGATGTAATTTTTGCAAAGGAAGTCCGAGTGCTTCCATGCCTCCACCGCAGCAATGACTTGCTTGTCGGTCTCCCCTTCCTTCAGGACAGGCGGATCTTCATTCAGCACTCTGACCAGGTTCAGAGTTGTGAGGTAGAACAGCATCTTCTGTTGCCACCTCTTGAAATCCGTGCCAGAGAATTTCTCCGGTCTCTCGGCTTGAATGGATGTCGTCATAGTAGCCATCTGCAGCAGCACTTCCGTGGTAGCAGGAGAGAAAAAATTGTCTTAAGATTGTTGGTGGGTATGTCTGCAGATGGTGGCTACCTAATGAATTAGACTGAGGCTAGAGTTTCACTCTATGTCCTTAAGATAATTTCGTCCCGCAATGGTGCTTACGGTCAGTATGACGATTGTCTCCCAGGATACAACAGTCTCCTTTTGATGAAAGCAGCACTACAATTCACCAAAACTTTCGAACCAAGAATGCTACTCTCTTTTCAATGCACTATTGCTATACTATCCTTAGGAAAGTATGCAAATGCCTAAGAGAGAAGAAGACTAGAATTGATTCAAATTGAACTCAATTCGGAATGGCTTCGGATCATTGAAATGAGAGGGTCTAGGGTCCTATTTATATGTTTTTAGGTGCCCCTTGGAAGCAACCCTACGCCCCTTGGAAGCAACCCTACGAATTTAATTAAATTTAAGTTCTTTATCAAAGGATGTGAGGTTTAAGGGCTTATCACCCTTGATATGCCCTTTAGACATTGTGATCTTCAGATCAGGCTATCGGATAAGCCTTTTCATGGCTGTGATCTGAAGATCAGCCGATCAGATAAGTCTATCCTTATCGCGAAGTGCAAAGTGCGCCTACAAAGCGCCCATTGCGCCCTTCGCACACGCGCGTGCGCGTGCGCGAGGGTGATGCGTAGCATCACCCTCAAGCTCTCCACTTGTGGTGAGCCTAAGGAACTTAAGCTTCAAGGAAGTGGTTTCCATATAAGTGAACCTTCCTTTCTTGATTTTTTCGATATGGGACTAAATGTTCCCGCAATTTCTCATTCACACACATAAGACGGTAATGGGCTTTCAAGGCCCATTAGGGTATTTAGGGTCTATTTTGGCCCATTACCCAACATTATGAATACTACACTTGATTAAGTTGAAGAATTAAGAAGCTTTTCAGAAACAATAAGGAAACATTATTCGATGGGGCCATCACCAAACATGGAAGGTGGTAGCGAGTGCAATGAAGTAATGATCGTCTTGCACCTAGAGTATAAAAAACGTAGGTCGGGGATGGAGACAGCTTCCATGGAGAAGGCCAGGAAGGTTGATAAGTTCTACGTGAAAGATATAATAAAATAGTTAGCTCTAACTTAGGATTGAAGACAGAAAGCTTCATCTCAAGGGGATCAATAAATCATATACAAAAAATAACTGTTTGCTGGACAACCTCACCTAGAAGAGCTTGTCATGTTGGTATTCTTATTGGTTACTTGATTTTCTTATCATAAATGAACAATATAATGATTTGGATGGGATTGGTCCAGGTACAGTTTGTGTAATAATTGATGACGCCAAGTAACTTTCTTCAAGTATCAGGAAAGACGGATGTCCTTCTCTTCGGACCCCTGCAAGAAAAGTCTCCGGAGACCGGATGCTCCGGTGGGGACCCTCCGACGCTCAAGTTAGTCACTTGGGATCAGACAAGAACTGCTCAGCAGAAGGGAGCTGATACAGTTAGGATTTCAGCTAGTAAGAAGAAAACTAGAAAACCAAAGTTCAAGGATCCTACTCACAATGCGGGCGCGTGCTTTTATACATGTTCGAATGTTTCATCTTTCTTTTCCGGAAGATTGCCATCGTACCATCACTGTGCGCGCTGGAGGCATCCTGCGTTACCTGTCAATATGGCTTTACAGGTGTCTAGCAGCCACGGTTGCATTTGGTGCGCGCCGTTACTTGACATGACTGCGCACAGTTGCAAATGGTAGTGAATCGTACTCCGTAACGGGGCATGGTCATGCACAGTGACACATGCAAAGCACCATACGCCGTTATGAGGTATGGCCGCAAGCAGCCACGGGCGCATGGCGGATCACGTGGGTGCGCCAGGTGGCCCAAAGTTGTCGTTTGGTTCGAAGGCCGGTTCACGTACTGAAAGTTGATGATGCTTGTGCATCCCGAGACTGGAGGGGGTCTCGAGGTTGAGATGCAGTGACCTCACCCCGAGACCGGAGGGGGTCTCGGGGGTGAGATGATGCTTGTGCACCCTAAGACCGGAGGGGGGTCTCGGGGTTGAGATGCAGTGACCTCACCCCAAGACCAGAGGGGGTCTTGGGGGTGAGATGCAGATTGTGCACCCCGAGACCGGAGGGGGTCTCGAGGTTGAGATGCGGTGACCTCACCCCGAGACCAAAGGGGGTCTCGGGGGTGAGATGATGCTTGTGCACCCCGAGACTAGAGGGGGTCTCGAGGTTAAGATGCAGTGACCTCACCTCGAGATCGGAGGGAGTCTCGGGGGTGAGATGATGCTTGTGCACCCCGAGACCGAAGAGGGTCTCGAGGTTGAGATGCAGTGACCTCACCCCGAGATCGGAGGGGGTCTCGGGGTGAGATGATGCTTGTGCACCCCGAGACCGGAGGGGGTCTCGAGGTTGAGATGTAGTGACCTCACCCCAAGACCGGAGGGGGTCTCGGGGGTGAGATGATGCTTGTGCACCCCGAGGCCGGAGGGGGTCTCGAGGTTGAGATGCAGTGACCTCACCCCGAGACCGGAAGGGGTCTCGGGGGTGAGATGATGCTGGTGCACCCCGAGACCGGAGGGGGGTCTCGAGGTTGAGATGCAGTGAGCTCACCCCGAGACCGGAGGGGGTCTCAGGGGTGAGATGATGCTTGTGTACCCCGAGACCGGAGGGGTGTCTAGGGGTTGAGATGCTCAGGGTTTTACCAGATGTTCGGCAGAGCTAAGGGTTGAATGACTCCGTGGAGACGGAGTCCTCCAGGCGGACGCTTGACGGAACCAACGCTGTTGTCGAATAAGAAGGAGGTTCCAGGATTAAGGGAGGACCTCTGTTAGCTGCTGTTACCATTTATTCTAACGGCACTGGATCAGCCACATCAGATGCCCCCTCACCCCTGAGGCGAAGCGGGCCCCACTGGCAAGGCGAAAGGGGTGCTACCTCCCACGTGGCTGATCCCTGTCCATATCTCTATACGGACGGCATGGGAATGTGAAAAGGCGGCTGCTTCCGTCCACTGAGCTTACCACGATCGTCCTCGAGGCGAGATTAACTCTTCAAAGTCCGTATGGAAAGCTGCATCATCATTACCTCTCATAGTGGCGACGTCAGCGAAGTCCCATCATTGGCCCAAGGCGATCGTATCACGCGCTGGGCAACCATCGAGGCGAGTCAGCCTATGGTGGGGATCCATATGGCTGATGAGACAAGGCGGGACAATTTGAAAACCCAATAAAACTCGAATGGGGGGTTGAATCTGGCCACACCACTGCTGCCATCGTCGTCTTCCTCTGAGCCTCTGCGTCTTGGTCTCCCCTGCAACCCGAGAACCTGCGCTTAGCTTCCCTTCCTTCATGTCAGTTTTTTGTCCATTCTAGACTCCTCCATTCCTTCTTTTATACATGAGTTCCCCATCTCGGACCTCGGAGGACAATTCGGAGAATCGTTCTTGTTGGGGAGATTGTTGAGAAATTGTTGCCCCAATCTTATTGATTTTGATGATTACCAAAAGCCATGAGTATATTAAAAGATGCAATGAATTTATTTACATGAGCAATGAATTTATTTATAACAATCAATGAGTTTTTGGAACATTTCTTGAATTGATTCCTAATGACAACTTTATTGTATTCAAGTCAAAAATTGATTTAAAATTAATCTGGAACGATTTCAAAGTCAATCAGAAATTCTCTGATTTTTGATACGTTCCGGAGCCGACTCTAGAGTTTTAGAGTCGACTCCACTCAGTATACAGAGATGTCTGTTTGTCTCGAGTCGACCCCTGTGATTTCTCGAGTCGACCCCCGATTTTGTCGAGCCGACTCCATGACTGTGTGAGTCGACTCCGCTCAGACACCAGAGAATTATTTTTCTGAGCACTTCTCGAGTCGACCCCTTGCTTTTCATGAGTCGACCCCCGACTGTCAGGAGTCGACACCTTATTTTCGTTGAGTCGACCCCTTAACTTTCTGATTATTTCTATTTTTGGTATCGCGTCTTCGAGCCGACTCGCCTAAAGCTGGAGCCGACTCCAACAAATCTGGGCGTGATTTTTCTGAATGCCAACTCAGCGTCAACGGTAAGATTTTTCAATAACGGCTAGATTTCTTTGTGTCTAACGACTATATTTTTGCAGAGTCTATAAATAGAGAGGCCGTTTTCAAATCAAAAAATAGAAATACAAATCAAGAGAGAAAAAGAAAAATCTTTCAGAAAAAGAGGAAAAAACAGAGCGTCATTTGAAAAATCCGAGATTCAAAAATAGAGTGAAAGAAAAGGTGTGAAATCAAAGGAGACTTCATCTGTGCTCAAGTTCATCAATCCAAGAAAAGTCTAGAAGAAAATCCAAGAGCCATTCAAGAGCAAATCAAGAGATTTTCAACATTCAAAGAAAGGAAGAAAAAGCTCAAATCAACTCCAACATTCAATCCGTGAAGAATCTGAGCTGAGGCCCGATTCCACACTTCAAAGGAGTTGAGGAAAAGAAGAAAAGAAGAAAAGCCTGCACTCAAATCAAATCTAAACAGGCTCTTCTAAACCTTGCTTTTATTTTGAAATATCTGCTCTAAAGGAGCTGTTTTGTATTAAACTTACATTTTATCTTGTGGTTTACTAATTCAATCAGAGGGTTGAATTAGTGGAGGTAGTATACCTCTTCACAAGCTAAGGTTAGCTTGTGTGTTGGGTTTTGTGCTGGTAAGCCCGTGTAAAACCGGCTGGGTTCGTTGTGATCCCGGGAAAACAACAAGTTTGGGTTGTAAGCTTGTAAAACAACTCGACTGTAATCGAGGTGATTATAGTGTGGACCCAAGTGGAGCTTGGGAGTGGACGTAGGTGTTGGATACACCGAACCACTATAAAATTTCTGTGTTTGCCGTGCTTATTTATCTCTCTCTTGCTATCGTGCTTTAACTTGAATTAATTGTTTGCATCCTCTCATCAATAGTTTAAATTACTTTAAAAGGCTTAATTTTTAAAAGAACCCAATTCACCCCCCCCCTCTTGGGTTGCCATCTGGGCCAACAATTGGTATCAGAGCTTGTGCTCATTTGTTTTTGATTGATCACACGATCAAGAGCGAAAGATCCAAATGGCAACACAAGCCAGCTCAAGTTTTGCTGAGGGTCATTCCACAAATAGACCACCCTTATTTAATGGTTCCAACTATTCATATTGGAAAGCAAGAATGAGGATATTCATTCAAGCTACTGATTATGAATTATGGAGTGTCATAATTAATGGACCTAGTACACCCACACACTTAGTTGATGGTTCTATAGTTCCTAAGCCCGAAAGGGATTGGAATGAAAATGATAGGAAGATGGCTCAGCTTAATGCAAAAGCCATGAATGTTTTATATTGTTCTCTTGATGCTAATGAATTTAATCGTATCTCTACCTGTAATTCCGCTAAAGAGATATGGGATAGATTAGAGGTTACCCATGAGGGAACCAACCAAGTTAAAGAATCTAAGATTAATATACTTGTGCATAAATATGAATTGTTTAGCATGGAACAATCTGAAACCATAACATGCATGTATACTAGATTTACTGATATTGTTAATGGTTTGAAGAGTCTTGGAAAAACCTATACTAATGCTGAATTGGTTCGCAAAATTCTTAGGTCATTACCAAGATCATGGGAAGCCAAAATGACAGCCATTCAAGAAGCCAAAGACCTAAACACTCTACCTTTGGAAGAGCTTCTTGGATCTCTTATGACCCATGAATTGACAATGAAGCAACATGTGGAGGAGGATAACAAAAAGAAGAAGACAATTGCCCTCAAGGCTGCAAAAGTTGAAGATAGCAGCAGCGATGATGAGGATGATGATGAAGACACAGCTCTTCTAGCAAGAAAGTTTAAGAAATTTATGAGGAGAAAGAAACCCTTCCACAAAAAAAAATTTGGAAATAAGATGGAAGGAGAAAAGAAAAAGATAAGGACAAGGACAAAGAGAAAGACCCCTTGATCTGTTATGAATGTAAGAAACCGGGGCATTATAGATATGACTGTCCGCAATTGAAAAAGACTTTCAAGAAAAAGAAGAAAGCGTATGTTGCAACTTGGAGCGACAGTGATGAATCTTCTTCCGAAGAAGAAGAACAAAAAGAGGTTGCCAACATTTGTTTTATGGCGAATGACGACGACGAGGTAAGTACTGAAAACCCCTGTGATGATTTTGCTTTCGATGAATTATTTGAAGCCTTCAATGAACTTGTAGATGATTTTAAGATTTTGAAAAAGAAATATAAATCTCTGAAAACTGAAAACATAAACTTAATTAAAGAGAAAAATGAAGTGATGCTTGCAATTAAAGATTCAAAAGAAAAAAGGAAATATTTCTTAAAGAAAAGAATGATTTTACTCATGAAATTAATACACTAAAATCTGAAAACGAAAATCTGACAAAAGATTTGAAAAAGCAAATGCAAACTCTATCTTTGGAAAATGAACAGCACATTGTAGAAAATGAATCTCTAAAGAAAGAAGTTAAAAAATACAAAGATATTGTTGATAAATTCACTTAAGTTCCACTAAACTAAACATGATTTTAGATAGTCAAAAAGCAGTTTTTGATAAGGCTGGATTAGGATACAATACATCAAGAAAACAAAAATCTTTGAAAAACATTTTGTACGTGCTAGCCAAAGTAACATCACTTGTTTTAAATGTAATTTAAAAGGGCATAAATCATTTGAATGTAATTTACAAAAACCAAATAAGAATTTAAATTTTAAAGGGAAGAAAATATGGGTTCCGAAAGGAACAATATTTGTTGCTACTAACCATGAAGGACCCAAGAAAGCTTGGGTACCTAAACATAAAGTTTGATTTCATTGCAGGAATGTCTTGTGGCCAAGAGATCAAAGAGAAAGTGGTATCTTGATAGTGGCTGCTCAAGACATATGACGGGTGACAAAGAAGAATTCATCACCCTTGAAGAAAAGAAAGGAGGAGTTGTTACGTTCGGTGATAATGGTAAAGGTCAGATTATGGGCCTTGGTAAAATCCGTATAACTCCATCCACTTTATAGATAATGTACTTTATGTTGATGGTTTGAAGCATAACTTAATTAGTATAAGCCAATTGTGCGATAAAGATTTTAAAGTATCATTTGAAACCTCTTTCTGCACAGTGTCTAATTCCATTGATAATAGCATTGTATTTACTGGTTATAGACATGGCAATGTTTACTTGGTTGATCTAGACAAATTATCTATGAGTGATCATTGCTTAATTGCTGATAATGCTAATATGAATGAAATTGGATGGTTATGGCATCGTAGATTAGGTCATGCAAGCACACACCTAATTTCAAAACTAATTAAAATGGACTTAGTTAAAGGGCTACCTAAAATAGATTTTGAAAACAACAAAATATGTGATGCATGTCAATTTGGAAAACAAACAAGAAGTTCTTTCAAATCTAAAAATGTTGTTTCAACTTCTAGGCCATTAGAGCTACTTCACATGGACCTTTTTGGACCAACTAGAACCACAAGTCTAGGAGGAAAGAAATATGGTCTTGTGATTGTAGATGATTACTCTAGATACACTTGGGTATTGTTTTTAGCTCACAAAGATGAGACTTTCTCGATATTCCTGAAATTCTTTAAGAAAGTCACAAATGAGAAAAACACTACCATAGTGTCTCTAAGAAGTGATCATGGAACTGAATTTGAAAATCACCTATTTGAAAATTTTTGTGCTGAAAATGGTATTAATCATAATTTTTCTGCACCTAGGACCCCACAACAAAATGGTGTTGTAGAAAGGAAAAATAGGACTTTAGAAGACATGGCCCGTACCATGCTATGTGAAAGCAACCTACCAAAGTATTTTTGGGCGGAAGCTATAAACACGGCATGTTACATTTTAAATAGAGCCCTAATAAGACCAATACTTAAGAAAACACCTTATGAACTATGGCAAAACAGAAAACCTAATATTAGATATTTTCATGCATTTGGTTGTAAATGCTTTGTTCATAATAATGGTAAAAATAATTTAGGCAAATTTGATGCTAAATCTGATGAAGGAATATTCTTAGGATATTCAACAACTAGTAAAGCATATAGAGTATTTAACAAGAAAACTTAGTTGTTGAAGAATCCATTCATGTAGTTTTTGATGAATCTTTAGCAACTCGTTCCGAAAAGTTTGATGATGAGGAAGATACAAACATAATTGAGAAAGATCTTGAAAAATTAAATATTGATGTATCTTCAGATCATGAGCAAGAAGCTAAAGATAATGATTCACCTAAGGATGATGATACTAACACTAATCATAATGATATGGATCTTCCTAGAGATTGGAGATACGCTTATAGTCACCCTAAGGAATTGATTATAGGTGATCCATCTCAAGGAATAAGAACTAGATCATCTATGAGAAATATTAGTAATCATCTTGCATTTGTATCACAAATTGAACCTAAAACTATTGAAGAAGCTGAAAAAGATAATAATTGGATGTTAGCTATGCAAGAAGAATTAAATCAATTTACTAGAAATAATGTATGGACATTAGTAGAAAGACCTAAAGATCATTCTGTTATAGGATCAAAATGGGTATTTAGAAATAAACTAGATGAAAATGGCATAGTAATTAGAAACAAAGCTAGATTAGTTGCAAAAGGATATAATCAAGAAGAAGGTATTGATTTTGATGAAACCTTTGCACCAGTAGCTAGATTAGAAGCCATTAGACTATTACTTGCATTTGCATGTCACATGAATTTTAACTTATTTCAAATGGATGTAAAAAGTGCTTTTCTAAATGGATTTATAAATGAAGAAGTATGTAGAACAACCACCAGGTTTTGAAGATCATGAATTTTCAAATCACGTTTTTAAATTGCACAAAGCATTATATGGTTTGAAACAAGCACCTAGAGCATGGTATGATAGATTAAGTAAATTCTTAATTGAAAATGATTTTATAAGAGGAAATGTAGATAAAACATTATTTTTGAAAAGAAAAAGTAAAGATTTATTAGTAGTTCAAATATATGTTGATGATATTATTTTTGGTGCTACTAACAATCTTCTATGTCAAGAATTTGCTAAGTTAATGCAGGGTGAGTTTGAAATGAGCATGATGGGAGAACTCAACTTCTTCCTTGGACTCCAAATCAAACAAGAAAAGGAAGGGATTTTCATCAACCAAACCAAGTACACAAAGGAACTACTCAAAAAGTTTGGTATGGATTCAATGAAACCCCTTGGAACTCCAATGAGTCCTTCATGCAAATTAGACAAAGATGAGGAAGGTAAGAAAGTTGATCAGAAGTACTATCGAGGTATAATCGGATCCCTACTCTACTTAACTGCAAGTAGACCTGATATAATGTTCTCTGTTTGTCTATGTGCTAGATTTCAATCAGAACCTAAAGAATCTCACTTAATTGCTGTTAAAAGAATACTAAGATACTTAATGGAACAAAAAATGTAGGCTTATGGTATTCTAGAGACTCAACATTGAACTTAATTGCATATTCTGATTCTGATTATGCTGGATGTAAGTTAGATAGGAAAAGCACAAGTGGTGCATGCCAATTCTTAGGAAGTAACTTAATCTCATGGTTTAGCAAAAAGCAAAATTCAGTTGCATTATCAACTACTGAAGCTGAATATGTTGCAGCTGGAAGTTGCTGTGCTCAAATCCTATGGATTAAGCGACAACTTGAAGACTATGGTATCACACTTGACAAAACACCTATAAAATGTGACAACACAAGTGCAATTAATCTAACAAAAAATCCAATTCAACATTCTAGAACAAAACACATAGAAATTAGATATCATTTTATTAGAGAACATGTAACGAATGGAGAAATATGTCTTGATTATGTTAATACTGAAGATCAATTAGCTGATATATTTACAAAACCCTTGAGTGAAGAAAGATTCTGTTATCTTAGAGGAGAGTTAGGGATTTGTGATCCATTAGAATGATTATGAAACCCCTAAGAAAAATTATCTAGAACTCTGTCTACTCTTTGATCTTTAAGGAAATCTTATCTAGAATTCACATCTAATTGATCTATTAAAATCCAATGATTTTTTATCAATTTTTATGATCAATATCCGGACACATTTCAGATTCCCTGAAACTTTGTGTTTTTGCTCTGAAATGGTCTCGGAGCCGACTCGGTCAGTATCGGAGTCGACTCCATGTTTCTGCTGAAACTCTGGAGCCGACCCCATCTCTGTGCGAGTCGACTCCACTTCGGGATAAATTTCTGTGACTACCCGGAGTCGACCCCACACTTTGCGGGAGCCGACTCGAAGTGGTCCCAGGTCGATTTATCTAGGGCAGAGTCGACTCCTCGCTCACTTCTATCATCTCAAATCATTCAAATACTCTCTCCAAAATTTTTCCTAACCTACCAAATCCTTAGAAATCCTTGATTAACCTTTCCACTAGATCAAATGGCTCCTAAAACCCGTGGTTCTAGCCTTGGAGCGGCCGGGATGAAAAGGAAGAAGGCGGTGAAGAAGACTGTGAGGCGTCCCGCTCGCGAACCCTCTCCGAGCATGGATTCCACCTCATCCTCTTCAACTCCGAGTGCTTCTCCTACTACGGCCACATCTCAGGTAGACCGTCTAGCCGATAGAGTGATTACAACCGGGAGAAAGGTTGATTTTGAATTATTTGAGGCAGAAGGTTTTCTTGTGGGGAGGCAGTTAATTGAAATGGGATGGGAGAAAATATGTTCTTAGATTGTCCAACCTACCCAGCCCTAGTTAAAGAATTTTATAAAAATCTGTCAAGAGGAGACAATGGATTAGTCAGCATCATTAGAGGAAATAGAATAAATGTGACAGTGGATTTACTCTCAAGATTGTTGGAACTTCCAGTGTCTGGTACTTCTACTTTTTCACCTGATGATAGGAGCCCAGCTCTATCAAGATTGCTAAATAAAGAAATTGTTGGTTTTGAAGAAGTCCATGCAAATCAACTATCCTTGGAATTAAGACTTCTCCATAACATTTGTAGTAGGATTCTATTCCCTAAGATTGGGAGATTTGATTATGTTTCTGAGAGAGATATCTTTGTAATGGATGCTATAGTGACTGGAAGACCTATCAATCTTCCGAGCATGATAATTTGGTACATTGCTGACTGTGGGAGCAAGAGGAAATCTAGTCTACCCTATGGCATGATATTAACTAAGATCTTTCAAAGCCAAGGGATAATCATTTCCGATAGTGAGCCAATGAGAAATTTAAGACACACTGATTACTATAGTTTGGCCACTATTCATAGAATGGGATTTGTGAAGAAGGATGGCAGATGGGAAAGGAAAAGTATGTTGGAAGATAGAGCCGCTGATGTTGAGGCACCTGGACCGTCAGTTAGACATTCATCTCCTGTACCTCCTAGCTCTTCTGTTCCTGTTCCGGCCCCTTCTCCTGCTCCGATGGTTGATCAGTCATCTTCTTCATCTGTCGGTTTTTCAGATCTTCAGTTAATGCAGCTCAAGAGTCTTCTTGATGATCAGGCGGATAAATTGAAGACTGAGTTTGACAATAAATTCATGAATCTTAAAGAAACTCTTTATTCATTAGATGATCGGATCACCAAGATTGAATCTACTCTTAGCTCCTCTACTGAGTCTTTAAGTGGTGATCTAAAGAATATTTTTGAAGAACTTAAAGACATTTGTGGAGATGGTGAGACCTATGCAAAGTGCAATGCTGAACTTCAAGACAAGATTTTAACTGCTTGTACTTTTGTAGATGAAAGACTGAAAGATTATGTTAAGATTCAAACTGACGGAATGAAGAACATTATAGATCACTTAACAAGGATTGTAAGGACACATTTTTGATGTAATAAATGTTTAGTCTTTGCAATGTAATGAATTTATATTATGTTTTACATTTTGATACAATGATGTAATGAAAAGTCAGTTTTGAATGTTCAATGTAGTCTGAGTTTGAATGTACTTCTCCTATTTATCAATGAATCTCAGTTCTTGTTAAAACATATCTTAAATCATGAATGTGATTATGTTTGATGCTTCTCTACCTTTTTGTTGATAACAAAAAGGGGGAGAGTTTTATATACATAACTGTATATGCATGGGAGAAATTAAACGAATGTTATTATATATGCATATAATAAATAATTGAATGAGATAAAAGGAAGTAATAATTAAACATTACACATACAGTGAATGAATGAAAAAGCAATTTAGATGAAAAGGCTGAATTTTGACATTAAATTGTGTATAAGCTTAAATTGAATGAATGGAATATTTATTTGAGTTTCATAGGGGGAGCTACCTCATTCAGGGGGAGCCTAACTATGAAAATAAAATAAATTCTTTAATTAATCATGCATATACTCAATGTTTTTGTCATCATCAAAAAGGGGAGATTGTTGGGGAGATTGTTGAGAAATTGTTGCCCCAATCTTATTGATTTTGATGATTACCAAAAGCCATGAGTATATTAAAATATGCAATGAATTTATTTAATCAATGAGCAAATGTTTAAGCTTTCAAAAAGAAATTTTTATACTTCATATCTCAATCAATGAGTTTTTGGAACATTTCTTGAATTGATTCCTAATGACAATTTTATTGTATTCAAGTCAAAAATTGATTTAAAATTAATCTGGAACGAATTTCAAAGTCAATCAGAAAATTCTCTGATTTTTGATACGTTCCGGAGCCGACTCTAGAGTTTCAGAGTCGACTCCACTCAGTATACAGAGATGTCTGTTTGTCTCGAGTCGACCCCTGTGATTTCTCGAGTCGACCCCCGATTTTGTCGAGCCGACTCCATGACTGTGTGAGTCGACTCCGCTCAGACACCAGAGAATTATTTTTCTGAGCACTTCTCGAGTCGACCCCTTGCTTTTCATGAGTCGACCCCCGACTGTCAGGAGTCGACACCTTATTTTCGTTGAGTCGACCCCTTAACTTTCTGATTATTTCTATTTTTGGTATCGCGTCTTCGAGCCGACTCGCCTAAAGCTGGAGCCGACTCCAACAAATCTGGGCGTGATTTTTCTGAATGCCAACTCAGCGTCAACGGTAAGATTTTTCAATAACGGCTAGATTTCTTTGTTTCTAACGACTATATTTTTGCAGAGTCTATAAATAGAGAGGCCGTTTTCAAATCAAAAATATAGAAATACAAATCAAGAGAGAAAAAGAAAAATCTTTCAGAAAAAGAGGAAAAACAGAGCGTCATTTGAAAAATCCGAGATTCAAAAATAGAGTGAAAGAAAAGGTGTGAAATCAAAGGAGACTTCATCTGTGCTCAAGTTCATCAATCCAAGAAAAGTCTAGAAGAAAATCCAAGAGCCATTCAAGAGCAAATCAAGAGATTTTCAACATTCAAAGAAAGGAAGAAAAAGCTCAAATCAACTCCAACATTCAATCCGTGAAGAATCTGAGCTGAGGCCCGATTCCACACTTCAAAGGAGTTGAGGAAAAGAAGAAAAGAAGAAAAGCCTGCACTCAAATCAAATCTAAACAGGCTCTTCTAAACCTTGCTTTTATTTTGAAATATCTGCTCTAAAGGAGCTGTTTTGTATTAAACTTACATTTTTATCTTGTGGTTTACTAATTCAATCAGAGGGTTGAATTAGTGGAGGTAGTATACCTCTTCACAAGCTAAGGTTAGCTTGTGTGTTGGGTTTTGTGCTGGTGAGCCCGTGTAAAACCGGCTGGGTTCGTTGTGATCCCGGGAAAACAACAAGTTTGGGTTGTAAGCTTGTAAAACAACTCGACTGTAATCGAGGTGATTATAGTGTGGACCCAAGTGGAGCTTGGGAGTGGACGTAGGTGTTGGATACACCGAACCACTATAAAATTTCTGTGTTTGCCGTGCTTATTTATCTCTCTCTCTTGCTATCGTGCTTTAACTTGAATTAATTGTTTACATCCTCTCATCAATAGTTTAAATTACTTTAAAAGGCTTAATTTTAAAAGAACCCAATTCACCCCCTCCCCTCTTGGGTTGCCATCTGGGCCAACAGTTCTTCTTCTGAGAGGCACTGTGCCTTTCCTGTTCCTTCCCCCTCTCCTTCACTTGAGTGGTCCACCGATTCGGAGGACCGCGTCCCTTTGGCCCAGCGGCGGGTCACTGGGAGGCCTCCATCGAGGGGCCGCCGGTCAGGGGCTGGCACCTCCTCGAGGGTGGAGGAGTCCCCGGAGGGGACCGCCTCCATGGTAACAGGTCAGGATTTGATAAAAATCCGGGCCCGTTACCAGATTTCCCGGGATGTTGGGCTTTTCCTGCCGACTCCCGATGATAGAGTCATCTCCTCCCGACCCGGCCGAGTGGCCCTTTACGAGATTTACTTGAAGGCGGGTCTCCGTCCATCCTTTCCTCCCTTTTTCATCAACCTTCTTGAATACTATTCCTTGACTCCTTCCCAGCTGGTCCCAAATTCCTATCGGGTCATTAGTGCCTTTGTTATTCTCTGTCATCGCCTTGGCATCACCCCCCGAATCTCCCTTTTTCGGTCTTTTTATATCCTTCAGTCCCAGAAGGGTTGGTGGCTGTTCCAGCCCCGACCCAATCGGGTCCTCAAGGTTTTCCTTCCTTCTTCGATCAAGGGATGGAAATCCCGATTCTTTTTTGCTGGCCTAGACCAAGTCAGGCCCGGTGGGGAGAACCCGACCTTCGAGGCAACGCGAACTCCGCGTCCACCCTGGAGACGGGAAGCATTGGGTCAATTGGCTGCCGAGATCCCTCGGTACACCCTGCTCCTGACGGAAGATAACCTCCAGTCGGCGGGTCTTATCTCCCACCGGGGTAAGCCATTTCCACACTTAGCCAAAGTTTTGCTTGCTTCTCTTTTTTTTTTTTTTTTTTTTGACCTTGACCGATATCATGCAGCTATGAAGATCTCGACCCACAGACTCCTAAAGGAGGTCTCCAAGAAGAGGGCCCGGAAGGGCCGAGTGAAGGCCAGCAAGCTCCGGCCCCAAAATGCCCGACAGCTCGGGTCCCCCGACCACCAGCACCACAAGACCCCCGGTCACTCTGGAGATCGACCTCACAGCCGACACCCCGCCAGAGAGGGCGGCGACCGAGGGGGTCCCAATGGAGGAGCCAGCTGCAGAGGAGCCGGCAATGGTGGAGGAGCCCACAGTGGCAGAGGAGCTCCCTGCCCCTGGTGAACCGACTCCACCCGAGGTAGTCAGGACTGGGGCGAAGGGCCATCAGGGACAGCAAGCCCACCCCCGAGAGGACGCCTAGGAGCAGCCCGCACGCCGAGTCGGAGAATGCTGAGGCAGCCGAACGGGGCAGGGCCAGACCAGGGCCGCCCCGGGACTCCATTCTGAATGACGGGCATTGGGCAGAGCGGGTCCTTTCTCCAATTTTCATGCCCGAGGTCCTGGAGGAGCTCAGCCACCTGAAGGCGGGTACATTCTTCGGGAGTCCTACGCGGCCCTTGTCAGAGTAAGTGGTCCTGCCACCCTTTGCTTTTATATTTTCCCTCTTTTTTTTAACCTGGAGCTTGCATGCAGCTTGCACATCCCTGAAGGCCACAGGGAGGTGATCCATGGTGGGAAGGCCCTTCTGCGGAGGCACAGAAGGAGGCCGAAGAGGCCCAGCACCGCGGAGGCGGCTGAAGGGGCGCTGGAGTCGGCCAGAACCGCCGGGCCAATGAAATAAGGGCCGCCGAGAGCCGAGCGGAGGCCGAGGCCAACCGTCTGCGGGCGGTGCTCCACCAAATGACGGAGGCTGAAAACGCCGTGATGGCCAGAGACTGCACATCTCTGAGCTGACCCTGGCCATCCAAGAAATCGAGGGTGGGCGGGCTGCGGAGAGAGTTGGGTTGGCGGAGGATAAGGCAAGGGCTGCGGAGGAAAAGGCAAGGGCGGAGGAAAAGCAAGGCCGCGGAGGAAAAGGCACAGGCAGCGGAGGAGAAGGCGAACCAAGCCAGGAGGAGGTGAGCCGCGCCCAAGAGGCCGAGAGGGCTGCAGCGGCAGCCCTCGCCGCGGAGGAAAGAGCTCGGGCCGTTGAGGTGGAAGCGCCATCGTGGCCAGGACCGCTGGAATCATAGAAGAGTACAAAGCGTCCGAGCGCTTTGCAGATGATTTGGCAGAAGCCTCGACGGCGGTGTTTCTTCAAGGGTTCCAGCACGGAAGGAGAAAATTGCAGGGACTTGAACATTCCCCAAGCCCTGGAAGTCGAACCAGATCACTTCTCGGATTCGGCCCCCTCCGATGATGAGCCCGCGCCAGCTGAACCGTGAGCTTCCTTGTATTTTTGTTTTTGCAAGTCCGACGATGTCGGCATTTTGTAATCACTTCAAATTAATAAAATATCTTTTTCCTCCAAGATAAATTGTCTATTGTGACTCTTATCCCAAATTCGTTGGTTGATGATGCGCGACCTCTTGGTCCTATTAGTGCCAGGGGATAACTCTCAATCATGCGAATTACTCCATCTTAGCCATCTAGGACCGAAACTCGGGGCCAGGAAGGATAGGTTTCTTGGGGTTGAAGCACCGGGTTGGAGGTTGAGGTAGGCGGGTTCCTTAGGACTGATGGCACACCGCTCTGCCAGGGGTATGTGGGCCTTGTGCCGGTAGGCACAAGGTGCCGATGGGGGTCGCTTTATGCCTGGCAGGGCTTTAGGTGCCGACGGGGGTCGGGCTTTATGCCTGGCTGGCCCAGGGCTTTAGGTGCCAACGGGTGCCGGCTTTAGGCTTAGGTCCCGACGGGTGTCGGGCTTTATGCCTGGCTGGCCCAGGGCTTTAGGTGCCGATGGGTGTCGGGCTTTATGCCTGGCTGGCCCAGGGCTTTAGGTGCCGACGGGTGTCGGGCTTTATGCCTGGCTGGCCCGGGCTTTAGGTGCCGATGGGTGTCGGGCTTTATGCCTGGCTGGCCAGGGCTTTAGGTGCGACGGGTGTCGGGCTTTATGCCTGGCTGGCCCAGGGCTTTAGGTGCCGACGGGTGTCGGGCTTTATGCCTGGCTGGCCCAGGGCTTTAGGTGCCGATGGGTGTCGGGCTTTATGCCTGGCTGGTCAGGGCTTTAGGTGCGATGGGTGTCAGGCTTTATGCCTGGCTGGTCCAGGGCTTTAGGTGCGAAGGGTGTCGGGCTTTATGCCTGGCTGGTCCAGGGCTTTAGGTGCCGATGGGTGTCGGGCTTATGCCTGGCTGGTCCAGGGCTTTAGGTGCCGACGGGGTCGGCTTTATGCCTGGCTGGCCCAGGGCTTTAGGTGTCGATGGGGTCGGGCTTTATGCCTGGCTGGCTTTAGGTGCCGACGGGTGCGGGCTTTATGCCTGGCTGGCCAGGGCTTTAGGTGCCGATGGGTGTCGGGCTTTATGCCTGGCTGGCCCAGGGCTTTAGGTGCCGACGGGTGTCGGGCTTATGCCTGGCTGGCCCGGGCTTTAGGAGCCGACGGGTGTTGGGCTTTAGGCCTGGCTGGCCCAGGGCTTTAGGTGCCGACGGGTGTCGGGCTTTATGCCTGGCTGGCCCGGGCTTTAGGTGCCGACGGGTGTCGGGCTTTATGCCTGGCTGGTGGGGCTTTAGGTGCCGATGGGGGTCGGGCTTTATGCCTGGCTGGCCCAGGGCTTTAGGTGCCGACGGGTGTTGGGCTTTATGCCGGCTGGCCCAGGGCTTTAGGTGCGACGGGTGTTGGGCTTTATGCCTGGCTGGCCCAGGGCTTTAGGTGCCGACGGGTGTGCTTTATGCCTGGCTGGCCAGGGCTTTAGGTGCCGACGGGGGTCAGGCTTTATGCCTGGCTGGCCCAGGGCTTTAGGTGCCGACAGGTGTCGGGCTTTATGCCTGGCTGGCCCAGGGCTTTAGGTGCCGACGGGTGTCGGGCTTTATGCCTGGCTGGTCCGGGGTTTAGGTGCCGACGGGTGTCGGGCTTTATGCCTGGCTGGTCTGGGGCTTTAGGTGCCGACGGGTGTCGGCTTTACGCCTGGCTGGTCCGGGGCTTTAGGTGCCGATGGGGTCGGGCTTTACGCCTGGCTGGTCCCAGCTTTAGGTGCCGATGGGTGCCGGGCTTCACGCCTGGCTGGCCCGGGCTTTAGGTGCCGACGGATGCAGGGCTTTACCTGGCTGGCCCAGGCTTTAGGTGCCGATGGGTGTCAGGCTTTATGTCTGGCTGGCCCGGGGCTTTAGGTGCCAATGGGTGTCGGGCTTTATGCCTGGCTGGCCCAGGGCTTTAGGTGCCGACGGGTGTCGGGCTTTATGCCTGGCTGGTCCAGGGCTTTAGGTGCCGACGGGTGTCGGGCTTTATGCCAGGCTGGTGGGCTTTAGGTGCCAGTCAGGCTTTAGGTGCCGACGGAGGTCGGGCCTGGCTGGCTCGGGGCTTTAAGTGCCGACGGGGGTCGGGCTTTATGCCTGGCTGGCCCTTTAGGTTCCGACGGGTGTCGAGCTTTATGCCTGGCTGGCCAGGGCTTTAGGTGCCGACGGGTGTCGGGCTTTATGCCTGGCTGGCCCAGGGCTTTAGGTGCCGACGGGTGTCGGGCTTTATGCCTGGCTGGCCCAGGGCTTTAGGTGCCGACGGGTGTCGGGCTTTATGCCAGGATGGTTCGGGGCTTTAGGTGCCAACGAGGGTCAGGCTTTATGCCCGGCTGGTCCAGGGCTTTAGGTGCCGACGGGGGTCGGGCTTTATGCCTAGTTGGCCCAGGGATTTAGGTTCCGACGGGTGTCGGGCTTTATGCCTGGCTGGCCTGGGGCTTTAGGTGCCGACGGGTGTCGGGCTTTATGCCTGGCTGGCCCAGGGCTTTAGGTGCCGACGGGTGTCGGGCTTTATGCCTGGCTGGCCCAGGGCTTTAGGTGTCGACGGGTGTTGGGCTTATGCTTGGCTGGCATGGGCTTTAGGAGCCGACGGGTGTCGGGCTTTATGCCTGGCTGGCCCAGGGCTTTAGGTGCCGACGGGTGTCGGCTTTATGCCTGGCTGGCCCAGGGCTTTAGGTGTCGACGGGTGTCGGGTGGCTGGCATGGAGCTTTAGGCGCCGATGGGGGTCGGCTTTATGCCTGGCTGGCCTAGGGCTTTAGGTGCCGACGGGTGTAGGGCTTTATGCCTGGCTGGCCCAGGGCTTTAGGTGCGATGGTGTCGGGCTTTATGCCTGGCTGGCCCAGGGCTTTAGGTGCCGACGGGTGTCGGGCTTTATGCCTGGCTGGCCCAGGGCTTTAGGTGCCGACGGGGTCGGGCTTTATGCCTGGCTGGCCCAGGGCTTTAGGTGCCGACGGGTGTCGGGTTTTATGCCTGGCTGGTCCGGGGCTTTAGGTGCCGATGGGTGTCGGCTTTATGCCTAGCTGGTCAGGGCTTTAGGTGCCGACGGGGGTCGGGCTTTATGCCTGGCTGGTCTGGGGCTTTAGGTGCCGACGGGTGTCGGGCTTCATGCTGCTGGCCCGGGGCTTTAGGTGCCGACGGGTGTCGGGCTTTATGCCTGGCTGGCCCAGGGCTTTAGGTGCCGACGAGTGTCGGGCTTTATGCCTGGCTGGTCCAGGGCTTTAGGTGCCTCGGGCTTATGCCTGGCTAGCCCAGGGCTTTAGGTGCCGATGGGTGTCGGGCTTTATGCCTGGCTGGCCCAGGGCTTTAGGTGCCGACGGGTGTCGGGCTTTTTGCTGGCTGGCCCAGGGCTTTAGGTGCCGATGGGGGTCGGGCTTTATGCCTGGCTGGCCCAGGGCTTTAGGTGCCGACGGGTGTCGGGCTTTATGCCTGGCTGGCCCAGGGCTTTAGGTGCCGATGGGTGTCGGGCTTTATGCCTGGCTGGTCCAGGGCTTTAGGTGCCGACGGGGGTCGGGCTTTACGCCTGGCTGGTGGGCTTTATGTGCCGACGGGGGTCGGGCTTTACGCCTGGCTGGTCCGGGCTTTAGGTGCCGATGGGGGTTGGGCTTTTTGCCTGGCTGGCCCAGGGCTTTAGGTGCCGATGGGTGTCGGGCTTTATGCCTGGCTGGTTCAGGGCTTTAGGTGCCGACGGGGTCGGGCTTTATGCTGGCTGGCCAGGGCTTTAGGTGCCGACGGGTGTTGGGCTTTATGCCTGGCTGGCCCAGGGCTTTAGGTGTTGACGGGTGTCGGGCTTTATGCCTGGCTGGTCCAGGGCTTTAGGTGCCGACGGGTGTCGGGCTTCATGCCTGGCTGGCCCAGGGCTTTAGGTGCCGATGGGTGTCGGGCTTCATGCCTGGCCGGCCCAGGGCTTTAGGCAAAAGAACTTAGGAGCTAAAATTGAAATTCGTTAATATAGAATGAGGGGCGAAGGCCCAAAAGAATACAGGCACGGTATTTAATGTGAGAGGAGAAATGCGTTACTGATAATACCGACGAAGGTTTTTCTGCATTCCATGTCCTAGGAAGCGGCTTCCCATCGAGCTCTTCAATCTTGTAAGCTCCGTGATGGAGTGTCTCGGCGATCCGATAGGGTCCTTCCCAATTTGGGGCTAGCTTGCCTCCCTCCGCTGGCTTTGAGACTTCAGCCCGTCGAAGGACTAGGTCTCCTGGCAGGAAAGTCCTGGGGCGTACGCGGGCGTTGTAGTATTTGGCGGCCCGTTGTCGTAGACTGCCATCCGAACGCGCTTGGTCTCGCACCTCCTCCACCAGGTCGAGGTTGGCTCGCAGCTGGTCCGGTTATCTTTCTCATCATACGACTCCACCCGAGGGCTCGGGAGCCTATCTCCACAGGATAACAGCTTCAGACCCAAAGACTAAGCTGAACGGGGTCTCTCCGGTGGGGGCTCGTGGCGTTGTATGGTAGGCCCATAGCACGTTGGGGAGCTCCTCCACCCATCGCCCTTTGCAATCATCCAGCCGAGTTCTCAATCCTTGGAGAATGATCCGATTGGTCACTTCAGCCGTGCCATTGGTCTGGGGATGCCCGACGGAAGTGAACCTCTGGTGGATGCCAGCTCGGAGCAGAACTCCCGGAAAGGCGCGTTGTCAAACTGCCGGCCATTATCAGTGACTAAGGTGTGGGGTAGCCCGAACCGACATATGATGGACTTCCAAAAGAAGGATCTCACCTTGCTTTCGTAATTTTAGCAAGGGCCTCGGCTTCAACCCACTTGGTGAAGTGATCAACGGCCACCAGGAGGAACTTCCGCTGTCCGGAGGCCGGGGAAATGGTCCCAAGATATCCATACCCCACTGGCGAAGGGCCAAGGTGCCACCAAGGGGGTCAGCTGAGACGTCGGCTGTCGCTGAATATTGGTGTGGCACTAGCAGCTATCACATTTCTTGACAAGCTCGGCCGCGTCCCCCTTCTTGGCGTGCCAATCTGATGACGCCAAGTCACTTTCTTCAAGCGTCGGGGAAGACGGACGCCCTTCTCTTCGGACCCCTGCAAGAAAAGTCCCTGGAGACCAGATGCTCCGGTGGGGACCCTCCGATGCTCAAGTTAGTCACTTGGGATCAGACAAGAACTGCTCAGCAGAAGGGAGCTGATACAGTTAGGGTTTCAGCTAGTAGGAAGAAAACTAGAAAACCAGAGTTCAAGGATCCTACTCACAACGCGGGCGCATACTTTTATACCTGTTCGAATGTCCCATCTTTCTATTCTGGAAGATTGCCGTCGTACCATCACTGTGCGCGCCGGAGGCGTCCTGCGTTACCTGTCAATATAGCTTTACAGGTGTCTAATAGCCACGGTTGCATTTGGTGCACATCGTTGCTTGACATGACCATGCATAGTTGCAAGTGGTAGTGAATCGTACTCCGTAACGGGGCATGGTCATGCACAATGACACATGCAAAGCACCATACACCGTTATGAGGTATGACCGCAAGCAGCCACGGGTGCACGGAGGATCACGTGGGTGCGCCAGGTGGCCCGAAGTTATCGTTTGGTTCGAAGGCCGGTTCACGTACTGAACGTTGATGATGCTTGTGCACCCCGAGACCGGAGGAGGTCTCGAGGTTGAGATGCTGTGACCTCACCCCGAGACCGGAGGGGGTCTCGGGGGTGAGATGATGCTTGTGCACCCTGAAATCGGAGGGGGGTCTCGGGGTTGAGATGCAGTGACCTCACCTCGAGACCGGAGGGGATCTCGGGGGTGAGATGCAGCTTGTGCACCTCAAGACCGGAGGGGCTCTCGAGGTTGAGATGCGGTGACCTCACCTCGAGACCGGAGGGGGTCTCGGGGGTGAGATGATGCTTGTGCACCCTGAGACCGGAGGGGGTCTCGAGGTTGAGATGCAGTGACCTCACCCCGAGACCGGAAGGGGTCTCGGGAGTGAGATGATGCTTGTGCACCCCGAGACCGAAGGAGGTCTCGAGGTTGAGATGCAGTGACCTCACCTCGAGACCGGAGGGGGTCTCGAGGGTGAGATGATGCTTGTGCATCCCGAGGTCGGAAGGGGGTTTCGAGGTTGAGATGCAGTGACCTCACCCCGAGACCGAAGGGGGGTATCGTGATTGAGATGCAGTGACCTCACCCCGAGACCGGAGGGGGTCTCGGGTGTGAGATGATGCTTGTGTACTCCGAGACCGGAGGGGGGTCTCGGTGTTGAGATGCTCGGGGTCTTTCCGGATGTTCGACAGAGCTAAGGGTTGAATGACTCCGTGGAGACGGAGTCCTCCAGGCGGACACTTAATGGAACCAACGCTGATGTCGGATAAGAAGGAGGTTCCGGGGTTAAGGGAGGACCTCCGTTAGCTGCTGTTACCATTTATTCTAACTGCGCTGGATCAGCCACATCAATAATAAAGATCAATGAACTGAAAGTCTGATAATAAGTACTATTTCATGCTGAAGCTTCAAAACTACGTACCTTCTTCTAACTAATTTCACACCATTCATTCCTGACGTACAACTTAACTTTTACGGAAAAAAAAAAAAGAAAAAAAATCAAGAACAAACCAATGATATCTGCAGTTCTAATAGAAACCTACTTTGCCATTGGAGGATAAAGGTGGCGCATCAACTAGCCTATTGTAGTTAGGAAGAGGCTTCGATGAGTTGAGTTGAGAGCTCAGCCCCTTCTACTGCTCCAAATAATGGTGCACCTAAACCAGCACCCTCTATTATTCATACTGTTAACCTCAATTGAATGCAATAATTGAATCAAATTCAGTTAGACGTAACATCATGCTCATCCTTCACAAGGCAAATGGTTCTAATTCTATTTTTAATACTATATTGACCAACTTTAAAAGCATGTCTTCGGATGAAAAATGGTTCTAATCCTAATATTCAATGCTAGTGACTTGCAGTTATTACAAACCTTATCTTAGCTATTATTAATACCGCCACTAGGGGACACCTGTACGATTCAAAGAGCAAAGCGATGGAATTGTCATATATATATATATGATTATAAAGTGATCCATGATTGATCTTGGGTTTGTCATAGAATTATCAAAGCTGCAAACTAGAGGCCACCCATCATCAAAAATGCTTAGCTAAATAAAATCTGTCCCTATTCACAAATGGCCATGAAAACATATTTGATGTGTGAAAGTTTGTTGTTCCATGCGTGTAAACCATGCACTTGTTACTGTTGAATCACACTTAATTGCCTAACTGAGCCTATAAATAACTTTGCCTCCTCCATTCAAGGCCAAAAAGGAAGAAAGAAATCTCCTCCAACCTTCTCCCTCTCTCTAGATATGGCCCTCAGATGGTTCCTTTAAGCAGCTAGTGCCCAAATAGTTGGACACCCAACAAATGAGCGTCCAAGAGAAGCCAAAGCGAACCATGTGAACATGATTAGCTACTCTGATGAAGAAGGTGAGAGCTCGGTGAGTGGAAAGAATCGAAGTTTGAGCTCTGGATTTCAAATGCCACTCCACTACCCTCGCTATAAGAGGAGGACTATGAGAAAATGGAGGAGTGGAGGTTGGATTTGCTGCTGAGGGAGTATGGCTTGTCTTTTGATGGATCCCTTGAAGAGAAAAGAGCCTATGCCATGGGGGCCTTCTTGTGGCCTAGCCAATGCTAGATTGGCATCTCTAGCCTATGCTGGCCAATGGATCCCCGCTTGAATAAAGCGAGATGGATGGAGTTTAATGGTGATGGAGGAGTTTGTTCATAAATAAGGTCTCTGAGGGTGAGTTCCTTGTTGTATGTGTTGTGTCGAGGTATATGTAAACTGAATCTTTTGTTTGCAAGGAGGACATCTCAAATACTATAATACTTCGAGCGAATGAAATCATACGTTAGGTGAAGGTATTCTGCAAATATAACATTGAAAATCCTGCTATTGGATTGACCAAAATCTTTTTCATTGAGAAAAATGATGATATAATTTGTAACAATTTGTTTGGATGGATTAAACCTGTTCTCTTTGTTCACCATCATCTCACTACACTCCCATCTTTTATTCATAAGAGTGTGCTTACCAAGTCCCTATTCTATTAGATCTTCTTAGTTGTATGGAGGGTGGCTAGTGCCAAACAACTGGTAATCAGATGGGCAAAACTTTCTGATTCATCTTAATTGGAACAACTATTTACAATAATGGTTCCAAAGGATCAATCTAAAGTCTTACAGAGTCAAGCAATACAGATGCAATTGGATGGCGGGGGGTAGGCATAATTGCAAGGAAAGTGAAGCAAATCTGAATATGCCTCAATTTGTGGACCCGGATTTACATCAGTCTAGACTCACGGAAATCTTCATTTATTTTACCAAGTAGTTCTAGATAGAAATCTTGAGAGGGATACCCACTCTTATCACTAAAAACAGGAGCTTTACCACAAGGATTTCTTTTTAAATTCTCCAAACAAGATTAGGGGATAAGGATGGATTTTAACCCCACCAAATTTGTTTGATTTAATTGGAGATGTAGAGCCGTAGCAGCTTGGTTAGGTGGTGGGGGAGAAAGATAGCTGCAGAAAGTTGAAAACTTGTTCATGATGAACTCTTTTCTTCTCTTTTTATATTTCTAATCGAGAAGTTTTCTGGTTCTAGACCTTATGGTGTCTTCTTATAATTTTATTAGAAGAGAATGATGCTATGCAATCATTGTAATTGGAATCTGTCACCATCTCATGACGATTGGTACCTTATTCATATTTTCTTTTGAGCATCCCTGTTGTTATTAGTAGCTTTATTACTCCTTGTGACATCTAAAGGCATCTGAAACTTTGAAAAGCATGAATATTTTTGTTACTGTAGGTTTAAATTGTACCTATCCAGAATTGCCTATACTCTATTGAATCAAAATCTTGGCTCCACCACTATTATGATGATGATTTGACTATTAAAGTACTTAAAACCATTGCATATAGTATATTAAAGTTATTGGATAAATATGCAGCCTATGGTTGGAGAAGATGAAGCAAAAAGAGATTTGTACAGTTGTAATGTCACCTTCACTATTTTAATCATTAAAGTTGACGCATATCAGATTGTGAGGGTGAAATTGTATAACCTTTGTACACTGCAACTCATAATGTTCACTGGCCAAAGGTACCAAACAAGATTTCCCCACCATTATCTATGTACGAATTAAGAAAGTAAAGCCCAAACACATATTATCATAAAAAAGGGATCATTTACAATCCACAGATCCACACAGCTTGGGTATATGGCTTGTTTTGATAGGGTGAATTAGAACACAATATTTGTTAAAGATATTATCTTACCCCCTAAGTTACTTAGGCTGCATTTGGTTTTTGAAAAATATTTTTTTATTTTTATTTGCTAAAATAATATTTATTTATTTTTTTCTAATCTCTAGAAAATAAATTTAGTAGATGAAAACAAATACAAAATATTTTTTTTTATTTTCATTAAATGATATTTTTTTAAAGAATATATAAAAAGGTTAAAAGGGAATACCATTCACTTCCATATTTTCAAGTTTTTTAACTTTATTTTTTATTCATCTCTTTTTTTAATGGAAAGCAGTGAAATATCTTTAATTTTTTTCAATTTTTTGTAATTTTAAAGTTATATTTTTAAAAAAATTACTTTCATTTTTTGTCACCAAGTATATTTTTACAAGTATTTTTTTCTACGAAAATCAATATAAAAATCTTTGGATCGCTTGTGCCCATAGGGTTCGACATGATATAATCATAACACCTCCCTTAGTTATTGGAAGCTAGGACCTAGGGCTAGCAAACATGTGTTCATTAGATATCTTAAAAATTTCAAAGGATAAGTGATGTATAGTGAATATCGTAATAAAGGAATGATTAAATAACATCCAAAGATATGAAATTCATAAAGAATAAATTCTCGAGCATTAATGAAGCAAGAAAGAATATGAAATGGTATGAATTATAAGGGGACTCTCCTCCTATCATTAGTGAAGGAGAGGAATCACATCTTTTAACATCACCATAGATAATGCATGGCTTAACCAGTAGAAGCACACTAGCAAGTGGGAGTGCACCTATAAATGGTAGTGTACCATCAAAAAGTAGTTCTCAAAGTCTAGATTTACAGCTATGGAGAAGTGAATGTGGAATTATGCTATGCCACCATTTTAAAATAAAAAAGGATGTGTTCCTATGTACTTCTTTAGATGCAGATAAGCCAACTTTTTTTTGCTAAAGCGCTTGCTTCACCTGCTCGTAACAAGTGAATAGCAGCCATGAAGAATAAAATAAAATTAATGGCTAAAACTAAGTGTGGGAGTTGGCTAATCTTTTTCTTTGATATAAATTGATAAAAAACAAATGGGTTCTAAAATAAAACGCAAAGTAGATAGATTAATCGATAAGTATAAGGTCTAACTTATGGTGAAGGGTTGTACCTAAATAAAAGGCATAAACTATGAAGAGACATACTCTTCTATGGTAAGATTTGCCTTTATTCGCTTAATTCTAGCTATTATATCCCATTTAGATTTAGAGCTATATCATATGGATGTCAAAACAGCATTTCTGAATGGAGGATTGGTTAAAGTGATATATATGGATCAATCCATTGGCTTTGAAGTCACAAGACAGGAGAGCAAAATGTGTTGCCTTAAATGATTTATTTATGATCTTAACTAGTCATTTAGATAATAGTATTTCAAATTTTATGAAGCCATTATATCGATTGGTTTGAGCATAATTGAGGAAGACCATTGTGTGCACATCAAGAAATCAGAAGATGGAATTCTAATTTTATCATTGTCTATAGATGATATTCTTTTAGCTAGAAATAATGTAGGGTTAATCAATGCAACTAAAAAGAGGATATCCTCTATCTTTAAGATGAAAGATATGAATGAAGCGAATTATGTACTCAAAGTGAAAATCTTTAGAAATCGCTCTAAGAAATTTCTTGATTTGTTTTAAGAAATTTATATTGAAAAAATCTTGAAACGATTCTGAATGTACTATTTGAACTCATTGGTATTCCAATTAAGAAGAATTGTTCTTTGAGACTTGATTAGTACCTTAAGACCAATGAGAAAAAAAAAAAGAATGAGAAGGATTTTTTATATAAGTATAGTGGGAAGCTTGATGTACGCTATATTCTGTACTTATCTTGATATTTGCTTCATTGTTGGTATAGTTAGTCAATAACAAAACAATCTAGGACCCATTCATTGAAAAGTGGTTAAAAGAATCATTTGTTATCTTCATGGTACTGCCAATCTCATCTTATATTATCAAGAAGGAGACTTAAGATTTAAAGGCTTTTGTAACACAAATTTGGTAGAAACGAGCGAAAAAACCATCTTAGAGGGGGACCTGTCTCTTATTCGAAAATTATTTAAAAGGCAATGTGGCTGAGAAGATTCTTAAGATAACTTAAGGCTAATACCCATAAGGCTATTCAAATATATTTTGACAACATAGCAACATTACAATGTGCTAATTATCCAAAATATCATGATAGAACTATAAGTTCAATCCCGTTCAACCACTAATAAAGGTGTGAAAGCGGTGGTTTGAACCTATGACCAAAGAGTTCAAAGGCTAGCCCTTTACTGCTGCACCAATCTGATCGTTGGCAACAAAAGATTTAAGCCAAGGGTTTTGATAAGATTTGAATGAGTTAGAGTGAGAAAGCAATGATGAATTTTTTTGTTTAATTAATGGTATTAAAAATCAGTACATAATATTAATTTTATTTATGACTTTTATTTTTATGCTAGTGAGAGAATTTGTAAATGACATATGTTTGGTACAAGATTTTAAAATCACTAAGGGATTTCTAAGAAAAAATCACTCCCTCTTTGATATCATTTTTTTATTTTTAAAAATATCTTACCAGCACCAAGGGATTTATCCCTTAGTAAATCTCTAAGGGACCAAACTTTCCTTATAAATTTCTTGCTAAAAATTGTTTGAATATTCACTCACTGGTCCCTTGCAAATTACCAAGGGATTTTCAAAGAATTTATCAAGAAAAATATATCCCTAGCAAATCCCTTAGAGATTTTTTACTGAAATTAGATTTTGAACGTAATTTAAAATTCCTTAAAAATCTCTTTCTAATCCCTTGGTAATTTTGGGGCATATCCCTTGGTAATGTTCCTTGGTGAAAGACTGATTTTTGGTAGTGATAAGATATTATTATGTTCAAAACATAGTCAAGTAAGGAGAAGTCACCCTTTAGCATATTTCTATTAGCAGAATGGTGACCAATCCATTGACTAAGCTTATTGCTAATGATATATTTTAGACCTATATGAGGAGTTTGGGTTTCATGAAGTTTGACTAACAAGAGTTGTACTTTGGACATTATTGAAATAAAATATTTGTTTCGTTACTTTTCGTGATGTGTTTCATAAATATGATGGTGTAAATCACTGATGATGAGATTCGTATGGCTTTATGGGAGCTTGGGTCGGATAAGGCCGCGGGGCCTGACGGTTTTCCGCCGTTCTTCTTTCGTCATTACTGGGACATTATGAGTATGGAGGTGGCTCAGGCTATTCATCTTGTCTTTCAAGCCAAGGCCATCCCTGAAGAGTGGAACTGGACTCTTATTACTCTTGTGCCCAAATGCAATGATGCTTCCCTCCCTCAGCATTTTCGGCCTATTAGTCTGTTCACTACTCTGTATAAGATCTGTGCTCGTCTTCTGGCTGGTCATCTCCGCTTGGTGATTCCTTGCCTTATAGCAGTGGAACAGGGGGCATTTATTCGTGGATGTTGCATTTCGGATAATGTCCTTATTGCTCAGGAGTTTATGTATGATCTTCAGTGAGCCCCGGCCAAACAATGCCTTATGGCGGTTAAGCTGGATATGGAAAGAGCCTATGATCGGCTTAGTTGGGCCTTTCTGCATCACTCCCTTCAGGAGTTTGGTTTTGATGATTAGTTCATTGTTTGGATTATGGCTTGCATTCAGAGGCCTTCCTTCTCGCTGATTATAAATGGGAGTCTGACTGAATTTTTTCACTCTTCGGTGGGGTTGCATCAGGGATGCCCTTTATCCCCCCCTTCTGTTTATTCTGGCGGCGAACGATTTGTCCCGTGCCTTCTATAAGGCACAGGCCGATTATAGCATTGCCCCTTTTATGGCCAGTCCTAGGGGTCCTATGGTCTCTCATCTTCTTTTTGTGGATGATTGTATTCTACTGGGCCAGGTTTCCACTGCCAACGCTTCTTCCTTTTCTGACATTATTCAGCAGTATTGTCAGGCTTCAGGTCAGAAGGTCAATGTTGACAAGTCTTCTATTTGTTTCAGCCCAAAGACTTCTAGAGCTACCAGGGAAGCTATAGCCCAATTAATGGGTATCTCGTCTCAGTTTGACAGATTACAGTATTTAGGTGTTCCTATGATTGGTCATCATCCTTGCTGTGCAGACTATTAAGCCCTGGAGTTGCGGGTTCGTCAGCGCATTGAGGGGTGGCAGGTTACAAGTTTATCTATGATGGCTAGGGTAACTATCATCTGGTCGGTCATCTCCTCTCTTCCTATGTATCTCCTCTCCAATGCTGCCATCCCATTATCTTGCCTTAGGAGGATCGAGAGATGCTTCATGGACTTCCTTTGGGCTTCTATACAGGATGGGCATGGTATTCACCTTATATCTTGGGAGAGAGTTTGTATGCCGATACAGGAGGGCGGTCTTGGGATTCAGTCTCTGGCTCTTAGAAGGGAGACCCTTTTGACCAAGCATGCCTCGCGGTTCATTTTGGAGCCGCATTGCCTCTGGAGTTCTTTTATGCGCGCGAGATATGGAGACTGGTCTTCCTCCGTGCATATTCAGGCATCTCGGCGTTATTCTCCCTTCTGGAAGGAGGTATGTTGCTTTGGTAGCTCCATTCTGAAAAATACCTCGTGGATGATTGGAGATGGATCTTCCATTGATGTTCTTCAAGATACTGGTTTTCTGACATACCTCTTTCTCGTTGGCCTTCCTTCTTTAGTATTGATATCCCGAGTAGTATGACTGTTAAGAATCTGATCTCTTCTAATCCTTCCTCCTGGGATATCCCGATGGTCACTCGTTTATTTGGCGCGGAGCTTTCTCGTCGAATCATCCATTCCTTTCACCCCGGGCATATCCTCGGACTTCAGACTCTGAAGGAGATCTTGTCTATCTAGGGCCCCCACCAAGGATCTTGTGAAGTTATTCAGGCCTCTATCTCAGTGGTCGGTGGAGGCTGGGTGGATCTGGAAGCTTCCCATTCTTCCCAGATCCAGCTCTTCATTTGGAAGATTTTGTGGGAATGCCTTCCTACTTGTGCATTGCTTGGGAGGAGGGGTTTGCCTATACAGCCGACTTGCCCGTTATGCGGTTTGGAGGCGGAGACCACGGCGCATGCCATCTTCTCTTGCCCTAGAGTGGGGCGGATATGGATGTCTGTTGGCTATCAGTGTAGACCAGATCATAGGGATTCTCAGTGCTCCCTTTTCTTGGAAGACCTCAGGAAGGCTCCTCACTACAAAAGTGCTCTCTGGGCTTCGACGGCTTACCAGATCTGGTTGTCTAAAAACCAAATTATCTTTGATGATGCTTCTATACCTTTCCACAGGATCTTGAAGAATATCCGATCTTTGTCGGCGGATTGTGGCCGTGGCCTCGTCTCTGGTGATTTTGACTCCGCTGGCCTCTGGAGATTCCCTGCTGCTTCGGCAGCGAACCGGCATACATTTTTATATCTTGGGAGCCCCATCCTCCAGGGTTTGTCAAAATCAACTTTGATGGGAGTGTCCGTGGGCGATTAGCTGGCTCCGCTTTTGTCATTCGTGGACCGGAGGGAGTCCTTTTGGCGGCCGGTGGCTTTGGTAGTCTGGACTCCTCGGTCCCTATGTTGAGCTATATGCAGCTTGAGCGGGCATATCCTTCACAGTCAGGTCTATGCATGTTTATAACCTCATTATTGAGAGCAACTCTATGACTGTTATTCGGTGGTTGCGGGGGATAGTGACTCCCAACCTACGACCAATCCTCTACTACAGGATATCTGGGCTATTTTCAGTGAGCTCCAGGGTGTTCAGATCCGTCACCTTTATCGCGAAGCTAACTCGGCGGCTGATTGGGTGGCTTCCAGTGTGGCTCACCATTCTGGGTTTTGGAGTTGAAGGCAGGGTGATCACTGCCCTTGTGTATTACAGCAATTAGTGTATTCTGACATTTATGGGCTGACTCGTACTCGTGTTGTATGATCATCCGCTTGTACAAAAAAAAAAAAAAAAAAAATCCAGCTCATTGACGAGAGGTATGTCCTCTTCACTGCCTCTTTCCCTCTCAAGCCTTTAGATACAATTAATCACCGCTCACAGGTCAATGGCTTGCAATGTATTGCAATGTACAAATGCATTTCATTGCAAGCCAATTTTCTTCCACCTCCCATCCAATCAAAGCTGATCGTCTTGCCAACAGATGGACAAATTTTGCAGGTTGTGTTGCAGGAAATATGGACCCGAAAGAGAGAGGTAGGTCCTATATGCCTTTGGTGGCATGGAACTACTTTTTAAAGGATTAATGCTAGGGGAATAATCGATTGTACCAAAAGATTTGCTTGCATTGTTAATTAGCATGAAACATGGGTGCAATTCACAAGGGAATAGTGGGATGGTGCATCCATTTCCTTTGTGCCAAACATTGGTGGCACTTTTGATGATTGGGACTAGAGGTAGTAAAATTGAACACGATTTAAATCCAATATGAAATGAGTAGGCTTGAATTGATTTTAAGGGTTCATGTTATAAATATGTCAACATGATTATGACATGAAATAATTATGTCTATCATCGTAAAGTGGTTCATTTAGGACTCATTTAATTAATGACATATTAAGTAGATTATGTTAAACAAACTGAATTGTGTATATTCAAATTAAGTAGGTTGGATTTTGCCTATTCATATTGAGCAAGTTATATTGTGTTAGAACAATATTATTTATGTTACTCATATAATAATCTTATCGTGTTTGTATTTAAAATTTTGATACGATTAATTGATAGTATTGTGTTCATGTCGACCCATATATTGTTATATCTTACCTTGGATGCTATACAAAAATACGAATTGCTACTCCTAATTGGGCCCTTGATTCATTTTTGGACAAAAAAACATAAAGAACTTGTGCATGTCTGATATGCCAAATTAGAAGGAGAAGAGGACTTTGTTAAGCCCTTTTCTACATTTGTTGTCCATTAGAGCAACATAAAATTTTATCCCACAAGATTGCTAGTTCAGTTAAAGAAGAAATATATAATTTATTTCATCAAAATAATTATTTTTATTTGAATCATATCTGCCTGCTATTTTATTCTCTTTTTTGCTGTTATCTCTTTTTTGCTGTTATCTTCAACAACACATAATGTCTACCTACTATTTTTTATATGGATATAATTATCAAATTAGAAAAATATACCTACAATTCTATCCAATTGGTGTAGGAAAAAGAGTGAGAAAAAAGTTGCAGGGTTCCATTTGGATTTCTGAACAATAAAAGTCATATATTTTTCCTAGTTGGTCGAGTTTATTGAGTCAATCAAGATTGGTTTAGTCCAATGTCCAGATCATGCATTTTTATTTTATTTGAGTCCTATAATAATTCAAGGGAAGTGTATTACTCTTATTAAGACCCTGCTGAAGATATTCAAAAAAAGCCTCATATTAAGCAGCATTGGACAACTATCTGATTTTCTCTAACCTTATTTATACCCTACCCTTGAAGCTTTGCATGGATTGAATCCGTCGGAGCCAACCCTTATCAACGTGGAGTGCGGCAAGCCCAAAACTGCCCAGACGCACCTGCAACGGCCTCAACCGTCCAACAGACTTTCAAGCCGATTTTGGGGGGAAATAATTTCATCCAGATCAGATGAATCCAAACCTTATCCTATGGATAAGATTTGGGGATCCAGCTGGGAGGTTTTGGATAAGATTTTGGATAAGATTTTTAGCCCTTATCTACAACTAACTAACTTGAAGATTTGAGAGACTCTTGGGGGAGTTGGTTGATGGTTGTTTGGGCATTATCCTAAGCCATCGGTGGAGTTCTTTTGATGACGTTTGGAGGCATCTACCCAGCGGCAACGAGATCTCCTAATCAGCCTACACAACCAATTATCTATAAATAAGATTTGGAGAGGATCAAGCGGTGATTCAAAAGTGGCGTGCATGGAGATAAGGCCAAGGATGTCAAAGGGATAAGGATGGCAGCTTTGGATGAGGCAGTGGCTCAATCTTATAAATAAGAGGGAGGTCTTCATGAGGGAAAAAGCAATCAACACAACATACGGAGTGGGATCAAGTAGGTTCCCGTCCAACACCTTCAAGACGTTGAAGGCAGCTTCTATCTCCACCTTGGACGAGAAGGAGGAGAACGAGAAGACGATCGGTGCCGTCGAGGAGTTTCCTACGGGCGATCATCCACGGGCTACGGGTGAGTGATCTTGTAGCCTATAGGCAGGGTGAGGGAGAGATCTGTGATAGGTTTCTTGTAGTGCTACGCCACATTCATCTTGTCTTCCTCTTAGGATTGTATTAATCAAAGAGGTTGGGGTAGTGTTGACCCTGTACATCTTGTGTTTGGGGCTGGGCATTATCTGTGATTACTTGTTGGGGTTTTTGAGGTTCCTGTAGGGGGAGGTCTCGATCAACCTCACTCTACTAGTTGTGCGCAACGACTCTGAGAGAGAGAGGCTGACTTAGCACGAGGCGTGCTAAGGTCGGTCCCCTGCTAGGATGCTTCCGTACTTAGAAAAAAAAATAGCCTATACCTAGCCGGGTGACAATCGACTTCACCTACCTCAACAAGGCATGCCCCAGAGATAGCTTCTCATTGCCCAGGATCGATCAATTGATGGATGCAATGTCCGGCCATGAGACCCTCAGCTTCATTAATGCCTTCTCTATGTACAACCAGATCAGGATGGACCGGGCGAACAAGGAGGCTACTTCATTTGTGACTGAGAAGGGTTTCTACTGCTACAAGGTAATGCCCTTTGAACTAAAGAATGCAGGGGCCACATACCAAAAACTGATGAACAAGGTCTTCAAGGACCAAATCGGATGTAACATGGAGGTGTTCGTGAATGACATGCTGATCAAAAGTATCCGCACCGACGATCATGTTGCTGACTTGGCGGAGACCTTCGATAACCTCCGCCGATTCTAGATGAGGCTGAACCTCCGCAAGTGTGCTTTCGGGGTTACGGTAAGCAAGTTCCTAGGATTCTTGGTGACCCAGCGAGGGATCGAGGCAAACCTCGACAAGATCAATGCCATCCTCGACATGAGATCTCCAGCCAACAAGGAGGTGCAGAGCCTGACGGGGAGAGTGGCCCTAAGCCATTTCCTGTCCAAGTCAGTGGAGAGGTGCCTACCCTTTTTCAGGACCGTACAAAAGGTTAACGGCTTTGAGTGGACAAGGGAGTGCCAGAAAGCTTTCAAGAAGCTAAAGGAGTTCTTGTCTACTCCGTCGTTGCTATCCAAGCCAAGGGAGGAAGAGGAACTATTCCTTTGCCTCGCGGCTTTCTCCTAGGCGATAAGCTCTATGCTCATTCGCATTGATGCCGATGGAACACAGAGGCCTGTCTATTACATCGGCAAGGTGCATCATGATGCGGAGACTGGTATTCCAAAATCAAAAAAATTATTTTTGTGCTAACCATCTCTACTCAATGTCTTAGACCTTACTTCCAAGCCCACCCAATCATGGTACTCACAGACCAGCCGCTCAGAGCGATCCTGTCCCGTCTTGACACCTCTGGCTGGTTAGCGAAGTGGGCCATCAGGCTAAGAGAGTTTAACCTATCATTCCAACCGAGATCGACCATTAAATTTCAGGTCTTAGCAAACTTTTTGATCGAATGCACTTGGATCAATGAGCAGCCAGAGTCCCCCTCGGCACCCTCAGGCATCACGTCCAAGGCGGGGAGGGAGGACTGTATTCTCCACATGGACGGAGCATTAAATTCCTAGGGTAGTGGAGCCAGTCTCATCCTAACAAGTCCAAAGGAAAAGGTGGTGGAATATGCCCTCCGTTTCCTCTTCCTCGCCGCCAATAATCAAGCAGAATATGAAGCTTTGATGGCAGGAATGAAGCTCGCCAAGAAACTCAGTGAAACACCTTAGAGCTTTCACTGACTCCTATCTCATTCCCGAACAAGTTGCTGGAGAGTACGAGGCTCGGGATCCCATCATGTCCTGCAATCTGAGTAAGGTCCAATCATAGACCTTATTTTTTACTTATTTTATTATGAGCTATATTCCCAGGAGCAAGAACGCTAGAGCTGACACATTACTTATCACGCCCCAGACCCTATATTGGATCTAGGTATGGCAACCCACCGCATGCCTAGCTTGCAAGTCCCGAAATATAACATTTAATACAAGAAGGGGTACCAATTTAAATGATTCTTAATACAAACCATAATCATATGTTTTAGGCTACATGCAAAAATACATAATTCAATGGGGTTACAATACAGTATTGGATCTAGTCACTCTGATAGCTACTCGAACTACCCCATATTTCCATCTTCAATTCTGTGGCTCTGAAAAACATTGTGAGAATTAAATGAGCTCACACTAAATAAATAAGCCAACTATAATATAATGTAATTACTTCATGCTTATATCAACTCAAATTTTTCATAATAAACATCTTGTCAAGCTTCCATAATTCAAATGCATTTTACCATGTTATCAAAATATGCATTATATGCTCAAAATAATTTTGGAAGCAATTGCCATATATAGCATATTGAGAATATACAATTTCAGGATAAAACAACTGTACCACTATAAAAGCATGTAAAAATGTATTTTTATACCAATATCCCACGACCACACACTATGTACACAGAACACCCCCTCGGGTGTATCCTCCATAAATATCCTCTGGGAGTTAGGGTCCTGAAAACAGTGTCATGAACTCACATCCTACCATATCCGGCTATAACTGTACTCTCCATATACCCCCCTATGAAAACAATGTCATGAAATAATTTTTCACCGTAATAAAAAGACTTATTACGGCAAAAATAAGTCATCGTAATAAGTTTTTAATATTTTTAAAATTTAAATAAAAATATATTACGGTGACTTATTTTCGCTGTAATAGGTTGATATTACGACAAAAATAAATCGTCATAATAAATTTTTAATTAAATTAAATTTTTTAAAAATATACAACGACGATATGATTTATTACGACGATTTTGTAATTTATTATGATAAATTTTTTATCATCATAATAACTTATTATGATGACTTTTGTACCTATTACGATGAATTAATTCATCATAATAAGTCATTTTTCTTGTAGTGAGAGAAAGACGAGGACCATGAAGGCATAGGGAAAGGAGAGGCCCGCAGTTGCGAGGAGACACGGTCTTCAGGCGGAGAAGCGAAGGACCAGGAAGGAGAGGAAGCCATGGAGGAAAGACAAGGAAAGGTCAGGAGGACTGACCTGGGCAAAGATAGGAGAGCAGCAAGGCCCGAGGAAGGAAGACTCGGGCGAACTTCAAGCTCGAGGAAAGAAAGTCTCGGGGATGTAAGGAATCAGGTCCGGGGTGACCCTCCTTCTATACCCTTTTTCAAATCATCCCGCCTAATTCGGCTAGCCTCGTGCACGCCCATTACTTAAGGGGATGCCTCGGCAATCGTTCGGCGCATGAAATGCGAGATCTGCAGCCAATGATGGGACATCCATAGCATCAGCGCAATGATGAAAATAACGATGGTTGCCTTTTCATGGGTTCTGAAAGGACTTTTTCTTTTCAAGAAGGATCCCCTCAGATCCGACGGTGAGGGTTGATAGGAGCGGTGGCGTTACGATGCTCCATACTACCGGCATTGAAGAGTCTCTGCTCCCCGAGGACACGCTCCTCTCTACGACTGGTGGCGCAATAGGATCAGCCACCTAATGATTTTATGCCCCTTTTGTCGGGCGAAAAACAAACCTACACCATCTTAGGGATGGAGGGCATCTAATATGACTGATCAAGCCACGTTAGAGCTAACGAATTAAGCAACCAGCATCCCCCATGGCCTTGGACTCCAAGGTCCCCTTCGGCCTCGGACTCCAACGTCCCCCTCGACCTCGGACTCTATAGTCCCACTCAGCCAGGGTCCCCCTCGACCTCGGACTCTAGCGTTCCTTTTGGCCTCGGACTCCAACATCCCCCTCGGCCTCAAACTCCAAGGTCCCCCTCGGCCTCAAACCTCGGAACCCCCTTTGGCCTCTGCTCCAGTCTTCCATAGCCTCAACACTTGCAACTGCGATATGGCCTACCAACTGTCTGTCATCACTACGTGGCCCACCTACCATCTGTGGCACCAAGCTGGTAGAGGGCTTACAAGCATGGCCACCCCTATCCTCTACTAGACGATAACATTTAGGTTACATAAACTTTTCAAAAGCAGATAAAGGGACTTTCGAATAGGTATAAGAACCTTCGCTCGTAACGAAAGAGATCTAAACTCTGAGTGACTCGACTAAGTCTTTTAGTCCTTCGTTCATTACTGTTTCCACCGGAGCAACCGATCCCAGAGGACTTTCTTGCAGAATTTTTATTCGAGAAAAAGACACCAGATTATCCTTCGAATCCTCTTTGTTATGTGATTTAACGACAATACTCATTATATTTTTTACTATTCATTATCACTATATCTTTTCTTCAATCCTTTATTATCATATTATTCTTTTTTTTTCCCACCATTCTTATCATTACCATCACACACCAATAACCATCACATAATACCAATCTTTTTTTTTATTTTTTAAAAATACTTTTAATAAATAAAAGTATTTTTTAATTTTTTAAAAAAAATACAAATAAAAATAAAATTATACATCATGCAACTAAACATCTCTTCAGCAAAAAGCTCACGCGAACAACGAGTCACTCCACTTGAACGAAGACGAGGTTGCAGACATCCCCACCGCCATATAGCCCCCTAGCTTATATTCCATTATAGCTCGCTCACATTGCCTCATAAAATATTTGCCGATGTGGACATAATAAATGTCACAATTAAATAAAATTTTTATATTATTATTTATGTTATCATTTTTTATTAAATAATATTTTATAATAAAACATCAAATCAAAACATTGAAGGACAAAGTTAAATCCAAAGGTGCCCCCACCCCCACAACCCAACAATAAGGAAGGCCTCTAAGGATAGGGATAGGAGTCGCAGCCATGACTCGATTGTATCTTCTCTTAAGAAAGTCCTCTCGGGACAGAGGCAAGAGTTGCAGATTAGGACCCCGCCTCTCTTAGTTAATGAGTCTACTGTTGTTATGGAGGATACCCACCCTGCTGTAGGTACCTCGATCCCCGACTATCCTCCTAATACTGAGATGGTTGAGGATAAGGAGGAAGACATCCTTCCTCAATTTTGATATATGCCTTGTCCATTTGCAGAGGTAGGTTGCTAAAATGTGTTCTTCATATATAACGGAGTCTACTAGTCTATCCGGAGGTATTTTGGCTCTCTGACAGAACACCTCCATTCAGGTTGATGCTCTTTAACGGTGCAATCAGCAGATCGCTCTTGATATCTCTGAGGAGTCATTTGTTCCATGGCTTCTATTGGAGGCTTATACTAGTACAAATTTTTGAAAAAAGGCAAGCTCTTTGGGCTGAGAGTCTCTCTTCTTGCTAGGGGTTTTTCTTTCCTCATTGCTGAAGACTTTAACTGTATTATTGGGACCAGTGAAAAAAAGGGGCAGGCAGTTTGTTGGTTCAACAAAGTCAGCTAAGTTTATGTCATTCATATCCTCTGCTGGGCTATTTGATTTGGGGTTCTTAGATCCCTAATTCACTTGGTGCAACAGGTGCAACAATCACTAGGGTTTGGATAAAGCTATGGCCATGGCCCAGTGGCTCCAGATTTTTCCTTCCACCTCTATTACTCATATTCCTCAGATTGCTTCTAATCATTGACCCATTTTGATTTCTATGGAGGTGGCTTCGCAACAGCGAAAACAATTTTGTTTTGAGTAGTTTTGTTCTTATGCTGCGGTGCGGGCCATTATCTCCCAGGTTTGGCGTATGCCTGTCAAAGGTAGTGCTGAGTACAGATTATCTAAGCGGCTGAGTTAATGAAGCACTAGCTTTCTAGATGGAACATATTGAAGGTTGAAAACCTAGTCAGGAAAGTAAAGCAGGTCGAAGCTAAAATCACTACCATTCGAACTAGGGAGGATGCTGAAGACTATCTTCCTAATTCTGATCTCATTGCTCTTCGTGCTTTGCTAACCCGTCACCACTCTCTTTTACAACAATAGGATACTTAATGAAGACAAAGGTCTTAAATTCAGTGGATTCAAAAAGGTGATCAAAACACCAGATTTTTCCAACAGAAGACCTTGAAGCGTCGTACAGCTAACAGGATTCGATGGATTATAGACGACAAAGGCCAATACCTGTATCTCCTTGAGCAGCTAAATCTCCGTACCTCGGCTGGGCCAAATCCTATTCAATAAAGACTCGGTATGGCCGAGCACCCCAGATACGGCTGAGAGCCAAGTGATCCCAAAGCCTTTGGCGGATTCGAGTAGCTTACAAGCCCTAGCCGAACTAAAGGGCGAAAAACTTCAACCAGATTCGAGCAGCTTACAAGCCTCGATTGGACCAAAGGGCAAAAAAACATCCACGTCATTAGGGACTAGTTTTCCCACTTCTTTCAGACCAGATAGACTAAGCCTATAAGAAGATCTCAATATCAAAGAATAACCTTCTTATCAGACCTATTTCAAAGGAGATTCGATCAGCTTTATGAGATATAGGGTCAGATAATGTCCTCATAGCCCAATAGTTTATGCATGACCTTCAAAAATCTTCTAGCCGGCGAAGTCTTATGATAGACTAAGCTGAAGTTTTCTGCATAGGACTCTTCTAGAGTTTGGATTTGATAGACTTTTTATAGATTGAATTATGGCATGCATCGATAGTCCTTTCTCGCTCGTTATTAATGGCTTCCAAACAAAGTTCTCCTTTCCTTACCACTAATGATTTATCGCGTGCGCTCCATCAGGGTGCAGCACGATTTTTGTATTGCCCCCTTCTTGGCTAGACTGGATGGGCCTCACTTCCTTTTTGCTAATGACTGTATCCTGATATGGAAGGCTAATGTATATAATGAGTACTTATCCATTGTGCAAGAGTATTGTCGAACCTCGAAACAAAAGGTCAATCTTCACAAATCTTTGGTTTGTTTAGTCCGAAGACTTCCAACTCTACGAGGAAAGTCATTCTTTAGACTTTTGAATCTTCACTCAGTCTTATGTATTTGAAGATTCCTATCACTGATAGGAGATAACAATGCTCCGATTTTAGTGAGCTTGAGCGCTAAGTTCAAGAACGTATAGACTACTAGCAAGTTATAGGGTTATCTATGAGGACCCGGATTACCCTTCTCCATTTGGTTCTATCATCCTTTCCTCTTTATTTACTATCCAATACAGTTATCCTAATTACTTATCTTCGAAGGATAAAGCGATGTTTTAGAAATTTCCTTTGGACTCCGATGCATGATGTTCATGGCATGCATTTACTGAGACACTATCTCCATGCCTATTGCTAAAGGAGGTCTCAGTATTCAATTGTTAGTGCTACAAAGGAAGACTATACTTGCTAGACATGCTTCATAACCCACATTACTTTTGAAGTTCTTTTATGCATACTAGATATGGAGAATGAACTCCTAATATAACTATTCATTCCTCCGTGTGGATGATTAAAGACTCTTTAATGAGTGTAGTCCAAGACATTTAGCTTTCAAAGCTCCCTCACTCGCATTGGCCTACTCTGTTTAGTACTGAAGTCCCTTGGCATATGAGAGTATCAAATTTGATATTTTAGGATCTCTGTTCCTAGCATATATATACCCATGGTGTTACAATTTTTTTTGTGAGTAATTGGCCGGTTGAATTTTTTCAATTTCGCTAATTAATGATCGTCCTAATGATATTAAATTATAAAGATCTTATCTCTCTAAAACTCCTAAAACTTCGATTAGGGATCTTATGAAGATTTATTATGAAGATTTATAGGCCGCAACATTAGGACACAAAAGATGCTAGCTATATCCTTATTTAAAAATTTCTCACTCCACTGTACTCTTGATTTTAACAATGAAAAGCTCCCCACCACCCCACCGGGAGAGAAGCCACTTTGCTTTTATTATCAAAGCACCCCACCAAGTGAAGTATGCAAAGCCACTCTGTTTTTATTATCAAAGGAATCAATGGAATATGCTGACAGATGAAAAATTTAATCTCTTTGACTTTTCCCAGAGTTATATGCAGTGTAAACTAACATTTTCTATGCTTTACATGATGAATCCTCCATGCCCAAAGTTTTTTCATAAAAGAAGACTCCCGCACGATACATTGGCTTCGATAGAATTGGTTCAAGTTCATGGTGTTTATCCAAAGACCAACTTTGGCATTTAGATTGGGAATGCTATCGATCTTTCAAATTTTTGGATATGAAAATATGATAATCTATTTTATTATACTCACACAACTTCTACTTTTAATTTATCCAAAATAACTTACACTATGATCATTTATTTTTAAAAAAAATAATAATAATGCAAAGCCTAATTGACCCAACTAATCCTGAATGCTCCTTGAATTTAATTGTAAAATAAAATAAAAAAATAATTTAAATAAATTATGAAGCATACTTCAAATATTTATACATAAAATTAAATAAATTTAAATTTAAAACCTAAACAGAAAAGATTAGGTTATATTTGTGCAACGAAAGCTTTAATTTATAAAAGCATATTAAAGCGCCACAGCACCTTCAAAGCCCCCGAGCGCTCTTACCATTTATAGAGCTTAGAGATCGGTGGACGCAGATCAACGTACAGATTACTTTCCTCCAGCCCCCTCAAAACCCATCAAATTTTAAATTTTCAAATATCGATAACATTATTAAGGCTAAAAACAATAATTTTGGCATTTACTTTTTTTCTTATAGGATCTTAAAATAATATACAAAAATCATATGCCACGAACATCGACTCCAAGCTAACACGAAAATCAACCTTCCACCACTTGCCAGAAATAAATGAAAATTATTAATAAAACATAAAAACCACAAGCCATAGCCACTACCAGAAACAACGGCTACAACGACTAAACCAAAACGTAAAACCAATATCAAAAGTGAAAAAAGGTCACTTGTGACCTACAAAGCTAAAACTCGGTAGCAAAAATAAATTTTAAGCCTCGTCAACCAATATTTTTTTAAAAAATTATATCCAAAAAAATTAAGCATATACCCTAAAAAAATCATTGAAACAAAGTGAAAAAATAAATCAGGCAAATAAATTTTAAGCCTGACCAAAAAGCCGTATACGTGCCTAGAAAAGCTGGACAATATAGAGAAAAAAAAACCGCACGATGTGCGCAAAGCTGCCCAAGCTCAGACTTTTAAAGTAAAAATATTTTTTTGTAAGATAAAAAACCACACGATATGCTTAGGAAACCTGAAAACTTACAGCATAAAAATTCGATCCACTTAAAAATCAAACAGATTCAACTTACATATAGAAAAACAGTATACCATTCAAATTCAAATTCCATTCAAAGCTAAAACGCTGCCATCCATGCCCACGCGATGCCGACAAATTTATTAAGCCCATTTATACAACACAACCAGACGAAAAACAAAAGATACAGTATTTAAAACCATCAATTAAGACTTAGTGTTAAGTTACAGACATTCACGTGCATCACATTATCCACTGAAAAAAAAAAAAAAAAAAAACGAAGAAAGGTTAGGAGGCAAAGATAAAAGAGACAATAAATACCGGCAAAATAAAGGTTTCACTAACCAGAAACAAAGCTTCAACCAGCTAAAACAACCACTGAAACAAATAAGTGCATCAGCTTAAAAAAATTAAATATCAGACGCGTCCCCAAACTATAGGAACACTTCAATCTTAGTCGAAAAAATGATTACCATACTTATGCGTGCCACGCAAATGCAATCAGAGTGTTGAAAATAATTACACACATCATCCAAAAATACTCGAGGCCTCGAAATACTAAGTCCAATAAAACGCAGTTGAGGTTTGAATAAAAGCCTCAACATAAAGTCGAGAATGCATCTCAGGTTGAACAGATCTGTACGGTCAGTTGACTCCAAGCAGGATTACACCAGCTTCGCCCCCTCACGTCCAGCGTTCCATCCTCAGCTTCAATCAATTTTTTTATACAGCGTTCCAAAAGCAGGATTCCTTTTTAAAAGTAATTCAACCAACTCTGAAAAAAGTTAAAGCGTTCGTTGCCAAACTTCTATTCACCATAGAGCTCCACAACCGAGAATTATCTTAAATCCAATATAGAAAACATCCAGACATCCAGAAAATCATCGATCAGCGAATCGTCTTAAAACCAATGCAGCAATGTGGTGATCCCAGAGCAAAAGAATCTTCTTGCACCCAATGACTACAACGAAGCAACCTCCAGCACCAACGATGTAACAAAACCCTGAAGAAACGCTCACCAATAGACCGACAAGTCCCCAAACAACAAGAAACTAACATTACATTCAATCTCCCTTCTACAAAGTAAATTTCAGACAACACATCTTGACATCATAAAAGACAAATGACAAGTCCACCATTTATTTCAAAACTAACAAGTAACAACACACACAAAAATTCATAATAAAAATAACGTGAAAAAAATGCAAAAATTTTCAGTAGTGCTCATTGGCGTTAATTCACAATACTCTAGTTCTCATTTGGCAACGCTAGAAATTCAACTGCATGCTCGATAAGTCATAATAATCATGCAAGGAACCTGGAGGCACCCCATTTGCGATTATAGAAGATAAGCATAGCATCAACCTAACATATGAACTTATCGCACAATTGACATTAGAATAAATTGGAGGAATTGGATGAACCGAATGAAAAAATTACCTGGAAAGGATAATAACACCACCTTATCGCACAATTGACATTAGAATAAATTAGATAAATTGGATGAACCGAATGAAATCAATTACCCAAAAAAACTGTCGATTGACTTCTAACTAATGATCTTAATAAATTGGAGAATATAGATTACCGAGTGAAACAAAGCCTACCATTCGATTTACTCACAGAATTATCACTTGCGAATAATCATTTCTCACGAGATGCCTGCTCATCTATAAAATTTGGTGAAATAAATTAGGTCCTCTCCTTCCATAGAAGGAATTTAAACGATACTAAACAGCTGTGCATATGTACCTCTAAAGCTTGAAGGTTGACGACGGAAACGGTTGCTCGCCCTTTGATAATTTCATAGATATACCGATCGACTCGTAGAACCATTTAAAAAAAAGGAAAAAGAAAAGAAGACACCAGAGAGGGAGACCCCGGGGGAAAAAAAAAACCCCGTGCGATCTCCCCAGCACGAAAAATAAATATTTTATTAGGATCTGGTGACCTGCCATGCGAGCGCACCCAACATGGCAAAGGTCGATGCGACAACATGGGATCCGAAAGTCACTACTACCGTCATGATACCAATTTCCCCTCCCTTAACTTCCATTCCATGGAGCTCCCTCTTTCCTATATTCTACATACCATGGAACACAAACCCACCCCTCAACATCAAGTCTAATTTCACAAACTAGAGACATCATATAGAGATCGATTGATTAAGAACCTCGTTTTTCACGATCCCGAAGTCCATCACGTCTCCAACAGACCGATCGTACAGATCTGCAAGAAAAAATAGCTGGATCTGAGACAACTTTGGTCATCTTCTTCCACCTCCAGATCCAAAGTTTGTCACCAGGTGATCAACCCCTGAAAATCTGTTGAAAAAAGAGCATCTACACCAAAACAAAACAACCGCACAAGCGTATAGATCGAACGCCTTATCATTAAGGGGAAAAGGAAGGAAAAAACTTTTCCCAGCCGATTAACAAAGGAAAAAAAAAAAAGAAATCACAAAATATAACCGTAGATCAGCCAGAAAAACAGGAAAAAAAAAATCAAAACTCAAACGAGACGATAGATCGCCGCCAGATTTAAAAAAATAGGACAAATTTGTGATGCATAAAAAAGAAGAAGAAAGAATCACCTTAAATATAGATAGAAATATAAAAATCAATAAAACAAATATATCTACAAATAAAACCGATGAAGGAAAGGCCAGAAGAAAGAACCATAAACTCTTCGATGAAGGAAAGGCCAGAAGAAAGAACCATAACTCTCTTCGAAACAACCGAAAAGAAGACGCACAACGAAAACAAAGAGAAGCCCTAGCGATGGCGTAACCAACCGGGTGGCCGGGTGGCGCTAGGTATTTATTGACCACTTTCGAGAGGATGGACGGCAAAATTAAAGCGGTGGAGCACTTGTCGCGCTTAGATGCGTCCACGTGTTTGAATGGTATTGGTCGTGCCAGATAAGGCGGTGGTGTTAGGCATCCATCGCTGGGACACGACTTTCTTACCTTTCAAATTGACATCATTGATTGCGCATGTCACAGGATTCGCTGCGGGAACGGCAAGGCTGAGCGATACATTATCGTCCAACCGCTCGCATATGAAATATTTATGCGGAATGTGACGTGCTGTCCGAATTAGACCGGATGTAATTCGATGGATGCCAATTTTGTCGGCTGGGATAAAAAAAATGACGCTCTGGAATGTACGGGGACTAAGTATTTAACACAAACGTTTTACCGTCACTCAGTTTGACTGGATTCAATGAAATTTGGTGCATCCCAAACATTTGCCTTTTTTTTTTTTTTTTTTTTGGTTACAATAAAGGGGAAGGAGGGCTAAGGTCTCATGGGGCTTCATTCTCCATCAAAAAATATCGAAGGCGAGTTGGTCAATCTGGTCCCATCCAGGTGCTAGCCCCTTCAACACCAGAGTTTAGGCTCCAAGGATTAACCTTGAAATTATTCGAGTCGACCGCAGTGTCATTCCTCGAACCTAAGATCTCTTGATGGCATAGAGAGGGCCCTAACCACTAGGCCACCGCCTAACTTTTAAAGTCTAATCAATAGCTATCGGTCTCTAATAACCAATTATAATATTTAATAGTAAGCTATAAATTTATTTTTTAGGTATTAGCCTTTCAAAAATTAACGATTAGGATCAATTAATTCAAGAAATTATTGAATCAACTGCTACTCTATTTTTATAATTTTTATTTTAATTTCTTAAACCTTTTATATTTGCCTATGTTCTTTTTTTCATGTCAATTTTTTTTCCATAAATCCTATGCCTTACGGAATAACATTAGTTTAAGGTTAATAAAAATAATGCTCAACAATAAAATATTTTCGATATGTATAAATTAATTATATTTTTTATTAAATAAAAAAGTACTTCAAAAATATTGTATAATTGGTACATTTTATTAAAATTAAAAAAAAATTATAAGACCACTATTATGCCAGCTATGTGATATGTAAGAGAGTATTGGATAATATTAAAATAATATATAAAAAATTAAATATAACAAAAATGCGTATATTAAGATGGATATATGGTAAAACTTTAAAAGATAGAATTAAAAAAAATATATAACAGAAATTATAGAGTAGTCCTAATTAAAGATAAAATGAGAGAAAATCGATTACGATAGTTTGAACATATACGATGATTAGAAAAAATGATCTTTTATCAATTCATGATAAGAATAGAGGTAGAGATAGACCTAAACTAAGATGAAGAGAAATAATTAAAAAATATAATTATTTATAATTTGAATATCGATTTAGTTCTAATAGTGCAAAGTGGAGGAAGCATATTCATGTAGTCGATTCCATGTAGATGGAAAAACGCTTAGATGAGTTGAGTTGAGTTGAATTGAGTATTTATATTTATCAGCATAGAATTATTATCTATCAAATAATATTTTAAATTTTTATTTATATAACTTATTTAAAATAATTAATATTATATATTATATTTTAATAAATATATTTTATTATTATTTAAATATTTTAATAGCAATAGTAATAATAATTTAATCAAATATTTTATTAAAAATAATTATTAGCTGACAACACTCAAATTGATCAATGAGCTGAATGCTTTTTTCCTATCTTTCATTTATTTTACGAAAAAAGAGGTTAGAAAATGAAACAGCAAATCCCAAGTTTGGCTTTTCTAAGGGACCAAAATGATAGCTATTATAATATTAATAGGCTACTTGCAAATTAACTATGGTTGGAAAAGGTCATTATTAAGATTTTTAATTAATAAATAGTATATTCTAATTACAATATGTTTGGTTATGTTGCCGCAGAAATCCGTTCTTCGACTTGGGTGCAGCCAACCTCTGGATCCGGACGCTATCTTTCGCCTGGGTGGACCTCCAAAATAGTCTTCATGCAGAGAATGTTGGGGGTGGCTCTCTACTAAAGATCCTCCGACAGCCAAGTCAGTGAAGATTCACAGTAAGCAGATATGAGGAGAAGGCTCTTGCAGAAGAGTCCCTCAAGAATAGCCTCTTAAGGAGCCGTGAGCTCTGCTTGAGCTTCAATGAAGTTTTTAGTAAAAGAGTGAGCGTACCTGAAGAATTTTTGGATAGGGTATTTATAAGTTGCTGGTGTGATGGCAAGCAATTACCTGACTTCTTGGGCGTGTCACAACGAATAAAAAACCGTCATGATTCGAATCTGATTCGATTCAAATTTGTTATGAGGCCGGTAGCACTCAAATATGGTTAGTTAGAGGATCAATGGCTAGAGAGGCTAGCTGATGGTTTGAGATTCGGTGATTTATAGGCTCTAGGCCATATTCGGCATTATTGGCTTTATTCCCTACTTAGGATGGTTAGGGAACCATGTGGTTGGAATCTTGTCAGATTATCATGAATTTAAATTTTTCCGCACTTGGCCCTTTTTTTCTACTTTGGGGAAAACACTTTGGGAATCAGGCGATCAGGGCTGTTCATCGTGATGATAGATAACGAGCACACTTGGGCTATGTGTGGAGGTAGCTCGGTTCGACAAAAGTTTAAGGATTCCTTGATTATGCTGAGGAGTAAAAGTAACTCATTCTGACTGAAGCACGGGAACAGCTCGATCCGGCCGAGGAATAGGAGCAGTACGGTCTGGCCGAAGTATAAAGATAGCTCGGTCTGACCGAGGTATAAGGATAACTCGGTCTCGCTAAGATGTATTGGCTTTGTCTTTTTCGAGACGCAATAACTGGCGGATCAGAAGTCGAAAGTGATCCTAACCTTTTCGTTATGCGCATGGATATTTGATGTAATGACGATTTTACCCCGCATCACATGCCACCCATTCTCTAGTCCGAAGTGTAAATTCGGGCATAAGGAGTAGAGTTCCAGATGATTTTATTCGAATGGCGGATTTGACTTTGAAGAGGTGCGAAATGGTGGCTTCATAAATGCCATGTCGCCACAACATCATTTTTCTCAGTGGATGAAACAGAAAAACCCTCGTTTCTGGCAAATGACAATCAAGGGAGCAACATATGGCAAGTCCCCGCACTTAAAACATTCGAGCTGGCAATTTGAAGATTTGGGGATCCTCGCCGATGGTGCATTGTATTTCTGCTAGGACGGTTTAAAAAGAGGGTTGAGGAGAACTACCCCTATCACGCTATTTCCTTGCTTATTCTCCAAATATTTGTTTCTCAAGACTCTTGTGCTCCTCGTTGAAGCATGTTCCTCTCAACTCGGAAGTACGAAAGGCTCGGGTGATATGGCTTCTGTGATGACCTCAGAGGATTTGGATAGAGTCCGTCGAAGGTATAGGATTCCTCAGGACATTGTTCTACGGTTACCAAAACCTGAACAGAGGGTCTTAGAGCAGCCTGAGTATGTGATCTTCTTTTCGAAGAGAGTTTGAGAGCGGGTCTCCAGTTCCCCATCCACCTGTTGGTGAAGGAGATAATGAGGTTTTACAACATATGTCCAACGATGGTGACTCCAAACAGTTAGCGAAATATTGTCGGATTCATATCAATGTGCAGCCGCGTCGGGATAACAGCGACGTTTCTTATATTCTGAATTAAGATGGGTAGTGGGTCGTGCCTGGCACGACATGGCCCAGGCCCATCGGACATGACCCGTTAAAAATTTTTGGCGGCCCGGCACGGCACATGGCTCATCATGGGTCGTGCCTGTTCCGGCCCACCATGAGGCCCAGCCTCGGACTCCAGCATCCCCTCAGCCTTGGACTCCAGCGTCCCCTCGGCCTCGGACTCCAGCATCCCCCTCGGCCTTGGACTCTAAGGTCCCCTTCAGCCTCAGACTCCAGCATCCCCCTCGTCCTCGGACTCCAATGTCTCCTTCGACCTCGGACTCCAATGTCTCCTTCGACCTCGGACTCCAAGGTCCCCCTCGGCCTTGGACCTCAGAGCCCCCTTTGGCCTCGGCTTCAGAGTCTTTTATGGCCTCGGCACCTACAACTGCCATGTGGCTAACTAACCGTCTATTACCGCCACATGACCCACTAACCACCTACGGTCGCACATGGTCACTACCAGATACGGTGCACACCTAACAAGACTAGGCCTACCTACCACCTATGGCACCATGCCTGGCAGGCAGGGCCACCCCTGACAAACTTAGGGATGGTTGCAACCTATCCCTGTTAGTCTGGCTGCCTATCCTCTGCTAGATGATAATGTCTCGGTTACAGCAACTTTCCAAAAGCGGGTAAAGGGGACTTCCGGATAGGTATAAGAACCTTCGCTCATAACGAGAGAAGTGATCTAAACTCCAAGTGACTCGACTAACTCTTTTAGTCATTCATTCATTACTATTTTCTATGTCACTCACTTGAGAAGCAATCGGTCCTTAGGTACTTTCTTGCAAGATTCTCGATCGAGGAAGAGACACCAGGAGATTTTTGAACCCCTATTCATCGTCCTTCGGATCCTCTTCTTTACCTGATGTTCGAAGAACATGATTTGGCAGTAACGGATTGGCGTGCCAGGTAGGGGAAGAGAGGTAGAAACCTTTGAACTAGTCAGCTGCAGGCTTCCCGCCAAAAATCTGATGCGTGTCGTAGCGCAACGATTAAAACACCTTAATTTCACTAGGCAGGTCCTCGGCTACCTGCCTTGCCCGCGCTGCGCACCGTGGGCTGCGCTACGGCCCTCCTGGCCATGCGCATCACTGGGGCGATGACAATCCTCCCCTACCTGAAGACGCTGACATCCCCGTCGCGCTTGCCCTCACGTAGGCCTGAATGTCCTCCTCGAACTGCCAAAGTTCTTCTGCTCGCCTCCAGGTGGCATCAGAAACATCCTCTCCGTGCCATTGTACCAGATACTCTGTGTACGGGGTTCTTGACTTGTACCCACCTTTCAGTCCGCCAAAATTCTTGCAATCTTCCTTGCGAACTTGGGTCGGATGGCAGGGCGCATCCTGCCTGGGTTCCCTAACTCGTCTGCAGCCAGATCTCCATGGTATGGTTTGAGGAAGCTAACGTGGAAGACTGGATGAATCTTCAGTCTGGCAGGCAAGGCCAGTTTGTAAGCTACTTCTCCCACCCGTCTGAGTACTTTGAAGGGTCCGTCATACCTTGGCAAAAGGCCTTTGTGGAACTTTTGCTTGGTCGCTCTCCTCCAAAGATAGGGCGTAATTTTCAGCATCACAAGATCGCCCACATGGTACTCCATTGGTCGTCGATGCTCGTCTGCATGCAGCTTCATCTGCATAGCCACCCGCACAAGGCTGTCAAGCGCCTTAGCGATATTTTTGGTCTTGTCCCTTGCAAATAGATGCGCCGCTAGATATGGGCCGTCATACTATCGTGCAACCTCCAAGGGCGTCCTAGGCTGGTAGCCTAGGCATAACTCTGCTGGACTTTGATCTGTTGCTGAAGACCGGTTTAGATTGTAGGAAAATTGTGCCGCGTCCAGCAACTCAAGCCAGTTTCGTTGTCTTACGGTGATGAAGTGCCGCAGATACTCCTCGAGCAATGCATTCACCCGCTCGGTTTGGCCGTCCGTCTAAGGGTGATATGTTGTGGAGAATTTAAGCTCCGTGCCCACGATCTGGAAAAGCGTGGTCCAGAACTTACCCGTGAATCGGACGTCGCGGTCGCTGATAATATTTCCGGGCAAACCGAAGATCTTGACCACATGGGTGAAGAAGAGCATCGCGCACGTCTCGGCTGTGCATGGGTCCGGTACCGCCATGAAGATAGCATACTTGGAAAATCTATCCACCACTACAAAGATGGTCCGCTTGCCGTCCACCTCCGGAAATCCCACTATGAAGTCCATGGAAACAGATGCCCATGGTCGGCTTGGGACGGGCAATGGTTGCAGTAGTCCCGCTGGCTTCCTGTGCTCCACTTTGTCATCTGGCAGATCAGACAACTCCGCACATAGGCCTCCACGTCTCTCCACATATTTGGCCAGTAGAAGTCACGAGATAGCAGGGCATACATCCGCTCCATGCCCGGATGTCCTGCCCACCTTGAGTCATGGGACTCTTTTAATAAGTCGCGCCGTAAAGCTTCATTCTTCGGCATGACTAGCCTGCCTCCATGTGCGCGAAGCAAGCCGTCCTGAATCCAGAAGCGCCGCACCAGTCCGCTCGTCACATCACGCATTAGCTTGGCGTATGCTGCATCTGCCTGCGCTGCCTCGCGGATACGCTCTATAATGCCTAACTGCATGGTCGCCACCGTAGCCACGTACTCCTATACGACTTGGCAGCTGAGGGCGTCGGCCACTTGATTCTGACGTTCTAGCCGATGCTCCCAATCGAAGTCGAACTCCGCCAAGTATTCTTGCCAACGAGCTTGCTTGGGCGTCAACTTGTGCTGGGTCTTGAAGTAGGTGTTGGCGATGTTGTCGGTAACAATTTTGAATTTAGTTCCGAGCAAGTAATGGCGCCATACCTCTAAGCAGTGTATCATAGCAGTCATCTCCTTCTCGTGCGCCGAATACCGTGTCTCGGTATCCTTGAATTTTCTACTCTCATATGCTACTGGATGTCCTGCCTAGACCAAGACTCCACCAAGCGCACGGTCGGATGCGTCCGTGTGCACTTCAAAAGGATCCTCAAATCTGGGTAACTGCAAGACCGGCTCCGTAGCTAGCGTCGTCTTCAGCTTACCGAAGGCCTCCTCACAGTTGGAGGACCAACTCCACCTTCGCTCCTTCTTGAGCAGATCGGTCAAAGGGCTTGCGATGGCCGAGTACCCTTTGATGAACCTCCGGTAATAGTTCACGAGTCCTAGGAACGATCGGAGCTCGCTCACTATAGCAGGTGTCGACCAGTCCAGGATGGCCTAGACCTTGGCGCTGTCCATCCGTATCGCGCCATGGCCAACGATGTGTCCAAGAAAATGGACCTTGGTGCGTGCAAACTCGCACTTCTCCCTTTTTACGTAGAGGCGATGCTCCCGAAGTCGCTGCATAACTCGCCTCAAGTGCTCCACATGCTGCTGCAGGCTACCGCTGTAAATGACTATGTCGTCCAAATAGACTACGACAAAGTCATCAGGAAGTCATATAGGATGTCTGTCATGAGATTGCAGAAGGTAGCTGGTGCGTTCGTCAGGCCAAAGGGCATGACCAGGAACTCAAATGAGCCGTACCGGGTCACACACGTCGTCTTTGATTCATCACCTGGCGCAATACGTACCTGCCAGTATCCAGAGCGTAGATCCAATTTGCTGAAGTATTTCGCCTTCGAAAGACGGTCGAATAGATCTGCTGCATTGGGCACCGGATAGCGATTCTTCACGGTGACCTTGTTGAGGGCTCGATAGTCCACAGACATGCGCAGAGATCCATCCTTTTTGCGCTGAAAAAGCACCGGTGCTTCGAAAGGGGCGCGGTATGGTTGAATCAGTCCTGCGGCCAGTAACTCATCCAGCTGAGTGCACAGTTCCTTCAGTTCTGCAGGGCCCATGCGGTAGGGGGCCTTTGCCGGGGCACGCGCTCCGGGCTCCAGCTCGATTCGATGGTCGTGCGTGCGCCGTGGCGGTAATTCCTTTGGTAGCTCATTGGGCATGAGATCGGCGAACTCCTGTAGTATCTCCCCCACCTGTGCGGGCACCTCCTCTACGTCCTTCGATTCGGGCTGAACCTAAACTAGTGCCGCGACATATGTCTGGTCTCCTTTCCTTAAGCCTTTGCTGAGTTGCTTAGCGGATATCAGCCCGCTATCTGGAACTGTGTGCAAACTGGTGTTGGCCGTCTTTTGCTTTGCAACGGTTGACTGACCGCTGCTCTCTTCCTTAGCGGCTGGTGGCAATGCTGAAATGAAACCGGTGCTGTCCTCCGCTCCTATCAACATGCCGTTGAGATGTGGAATGATCATTGCCTTGGCTTCCTTGAAGAACTCTAGGCCAAGGATGATCTGAAAATCGTCCAGTGGGATCACCAAAAAGCTGCACGGCCCTCTCCAAGGGCCGACTTCTAGATCAGCCTTTGTAAGGCCATTCACCCTCGCTGCCTTCGAGTTGATGGCCTTTATCATGGTTGCAGCGGTAGAAGTCTGCAACCCTAACTCCTTCGCTATGTCTTCCGCGATGAAGTTGTCGGTGGCACCCGTATCAATCATGGCCCTCAGCTGGTGGCCATTGACCTTCACCGAAACATAAAGAAGCCCTTTGCAGGATGGCGGCTTCTTGGTGACAAGCGCATTAATCGCTTGCAACGGGTTCACCCGAGAGGTCCCTCTGAGTCGCTGGATTCTTCGACCAATTGGGAGATCAAGGCCGTGAGCTTCCCCTTCTTCTGACAGTCGCGCATCCGATGTGCACCTCCGCAGATGAAACAGCCTTGGGGCCGCTCAGATCTGGTCGTGGTATCCTTAGACCGCTGAGTAATTCCCTTCTCTTTTTGGGCTGTCATCTTCTTCTTCTTCCCTTGCTTCTTGGGATGAGACGTCTTGCCCTCCTTGGCTTTAGCTTTCTGCTTGCCAGGGGCGGGGGTAGGTGTAGTGGTACGAAAGTCGACGAAGCTTTCGGCAGCAGCCATCGCCGAATTGAGATCTTTCACTCCTTGCCTTCGCAGCTCCACTTGCACCCAATTCTGCAACCCTGACTGAAAGTTGAACAACTTGTCGGCTTCGGACATGTCTGGTATGTCGAGTAGCAATGAGCTGAACTCCTTGACGTAGTCTCTGATGGAACCCGTCTGCTTCAGCTTCTTCAGTTGGTCCCTCGCCACCCATGTGACGTTATGAGGGAGAAACTGAATCTTCAACTTCCCAAGTTGTAATTCCTGGCCTACCGGCGTTTCGATCCTCCGCGTTGCGAGTACGCCACCATAGCTTGGCATCACCAGCAAGGAACACGCTGGTGAGGCGGATTCATTGCGCTTCCGGTATATTCATTGCTAGGAAGTACTCCTCCACATCCCATACGAAGTTCTTCGGTTCCTTGGCATTGCGCGCACCGCTGAAAGGCTTCGGATCAGGTACGCGGATCTGGGATGGATGTGGTAGATTCGCGTAGGGCTGGTGTTCGCGCTCTCTCCTGAGGGCATCCACTTCATCTCCCAGCTCCTTGATGCGATTCAGAACCTCCTCTAGAACGGCATCTCTTCCGTCCTGTTGGCCTTCATTGGAAGAGCTTGGCCCGGCTCCATGATCTGGTTGTGCCGGGATCGCCTGCTGGATCTGATTGATCTGCTGCTGCTGCTCCAAGGATCGGGTGATGAGATCAGTAAACCCATCCTCTGGAGGAATCCCGACAATAGCCTCGAGCCTTGCTATTCGATCGTTGTGATTCACCATGGTTGATTTTTAGAAGAAAAAAAAAATCTGTTCTTGGGTTCTTGTATTGAAGGTGCTCTGATACCCTCTTGTCACCCGGCTAGGTATAGGCTATTTTTTTTTCTAAGTACGGAAGCGTCCTAGCAGGGGACCGGCCTTAGCACGCCTCGTGCTAAGTCAGCCTCTCTCTCTCAGAGTCGTTGCGCACAACTAGTAGAGTGAGGTTGATCGATACCTCCCCCTATAGGAACCCCAAAAACCCCAACAAGTAATCACAGATAATGCCCAGCCCCAAACACAAGATGTACAGGGTCAACACTACCCCAACCTCTTTGATTAATACAATCCTAAGAGGAAGACAAGATGAATGTGCCGTAGCACTACAAGAAACCTCTCACAGATCTCTCCCTCACCCTGCCTATAGGCTACAAGATCACTCACCCATAGCCCGTGGATGATCGCCCGTATGAAACTCCTCGACGGCACCGACCGTCTTCTCGTTCTCCTCCTTCTCGTCCAAGGTGGAGATAGAAGCTGCCTTCAACGTCTTGAAGGTGTTGGATGGGAACCTACTTGATCCCACTCCGTATGTTGTGTTGATTGCTTTTTCCCTCACGAAGACCTCCCTCTTATTTATAAGATTGAGCCACCGCCTCATCCAAAGCTGCCGTCCTTATCCCTTTGACATCCTTGGCCTTATCTCCATGCACACCACTTTTGAATCACCGCTTGATCCTCTCCAAATCTTATTTCTAGATAACCAGTTGTGTAGGCTGATTAGGAGATCTCGTTGCCGCTGGGTAGATGCCTCCAAACATCATCAAAAGGACTCCACCGATGGCTTAGGATAATGCCCAAACAACCATCAACCAACTCCCCCAAGAGTCTCTCAAATCTTCAAGTTAGTTAGTTGTAGATAAGGGCTGAAAATCTTATCCAACATCTTATCCAAAACCTCCCAGCTGGATCCCCAAATCTTATCCATAGGATAAGGTTTGGATTCGTCTAATCTGGATGAAATTATTCCCCCCCAAAATCGGGCGGTTTTGGGCTTGCCGCACTCCACGTTGCTAAGGGTTGGCTTTGGGTCTTCTTTGGCCACGCATGCCTTGCTGAAACTGGGCTTGCTGATGCCGACTCTGCGTGCCATCGCGTCGGGAGATGGGTCTGCATTCGGCCTTGGTGCTTGGTCCACCAACTTCGCACCAAGTGTCTGACTAAGTGTGGGCTTGCCGGCCCTATGGACGGATGTGCGCATCCCGTGGCACGGTCAAACTCCATCCTGGCAGGTCCTCGGCTACCTGCCTTGCCCATACTGCGCACCGCGGGCATTACTGGGGCGGTGACACGATGCACATTCTCCAGCTCCCACTGGCCTTGCGGGCCATCACTACGTTCACCAGTCAGTCTAGATATTGCACCTTCCGGATATGGCCGATAGCAATTAGCTTGTGGACCTCCTCGTCAATGGCCTTCTATCGCTTGGGGGCGAAGCTCCTCCTCTTTTGTCGGACTGGATGGTACCCTAGGTTGATGTTGAGTTGGTGGGCAATTATATCTATCGGTATGCCCCGACTTGGACCGTCCTCGCTGGATCCCCCCCGCGGGAAGGTCAACAAATGCTCGGCTGGCTCATTCCTCTTCTCTAAATCTCTAGGATTAAGTGACTCATGCACTTGCGGAGCAATTACCCCCAGGGGGCTAGGAGCTGCATGATAATAGAGCAGCACTGGGTTCTGCTCCCCATGCATCTCTTCAATTCCCCTTTGGTGGGGAATCTTACAAGCAACCTCTTGGAGGCCTCTCGATGGGGGTGCTTGGGCAGGCACAACGGTGGTGGGGCTCCCACCGAGGGGATCTCACGCGGGTGGACTACTGACTGAGTTAAACCATCCTCGCGCCCAGCAATGGTGGCCTTGGGTGCTGCTGCGCGGCCGTCGATTGTTGTCCAACTCCTGACCACTACCATAAGTGATTGGACTTGCATGGTAAGGGCGGCGATCCGATCATCTTGAGGTGGTGGTGAAGGCGGAGTAGGGAGGTTAGCTTTCTACTGCTCAATCATCGGGCGATGCCCCCCAGCATGGCTGGTGGAAATCTTTTGTGCATGCATCACCATCATTTTCTTGTTTGCTATGGGGAAGGAAAGCTTGTAGTTGATTGGTTTGAAGCTTTTTACCTCTCTTCCCTTACCTGGCGCTCCTGTTTGTTCCGCCAAATCACGTTCCTCGAATGTTGGGTAACAAAGAGGATCCAGAGGATGATGAACCGGGGTTCAGGAATCTCCTGGTGTCTCTTCCTCGAACGAGAATCTTGCAAGAAAGTCTCTGGGGACCGGTTGCTCGGTGGGGACCCTCCGACGCTCAAGTGAGTGACCTGGGAAATAGTAATGAATGAAGGACTAAAAGACTTAGTCGAGTCACTTGGAGTTTAGATCCCTTCTCTCATTATGAATGAAGGTTCTTATACCTGTCTAGAAGTCTTCTTTACCCGCTTTTGGAAAGTTTTTGTAACCGAGACGTTACCGTCTGGCAGAGGATAGGTGGTCAGGCTGACAGGGATAGATCGCAACAACCTCTGAGTATGTCAGGGGTGGCCATGTTTGCCAGCCCTTTGCCAAGCATAGCATCATAGGTGGTAGGTGGGCCTAGTCATATCAGGTGTGCGCCGTAACTGGTATTGGCCACGTGGTGGTGACAGACGATTGGTGGGCCACATGGCGATTGCAGGTGCCGAGGCCGTGGAAGACTCTAGAGCTGAGGCCAAAGGGGGCTCCAAGGTCCGAGGTCAAGGGGGGCGTTGGAGTTTGAGGTCGAGAGGGACGCTGGAGTCCGAGGCCAAAGGGGACCTTAGAGTCTGAGGCCAAGGGGAACGCTGGAGTCCGAGGTCGAGGGAGACCCTGGAGTCTGAGGCCGATGGGGATGCTGAAGTCCGAGGCCATGGGGGATGCTGGTTGCTTAATCCGTTAGCCCTAACGTGACTTGATCAGCCATATCAAATAGTAATGATATGATGAAGCTATCATGTGATGGTGGTAGTGATAACGAAGAATGACAAATATGATGTAGAAAAGTAGTAGAATAGCAAAAAATAATGGATAGCAAAGGATGATGTGGTAGCAAAGGATGATGAAGATGATAGTAAATAATGGTAACATAATGAATGATGAAGATATAAATAAAAAATAATTATTTTATTTTAAAATATAAATAATTTGATAATATTTTTAAAATTATATATTTGAAGAATTTAAAAATTTTTTTATTTTTATTTAAAAAATATTAGATTTAAATATAGGGCCACTTGAGTCTATTTCCGGAGATCAAATTGTAGTAGATCCAAAACATGGAAAGAGTCGTTGTTATCCTGGTGTGGCTGCACATCGATATGAATCTGACAATGTTGCGCCAACTGTTTGGAGTCACCATCGTTGGACATATATTGTAAAACTTTATTATCTCCTTCACCATCAAGTGGATGGGGAACCGAAGACCCGCTCTCAAACTCTCTTCGTAAAAGAAGCTCCCATACTCTGGCTGCTCTGAGACCCTCTGTTCAGTTTTCGGTAACCGTAGAACAATGTCCCGAGGAATCGTATACCTTCAACGGACTCTATCCAAATTCTCTGAGGTCATCACAGAAGCCATATCACTCGGGCCTTTCATACTTTAGAGTTGAGAGGAACATGCTTTGAAGGGGAGTACAAGAGTCTTGAGTAACGAATCTTTGGAGAAGAAGAAAGAAAATAGAGTGACAGGGGATAGCTCTCCTCAACCCTCTTTTTAAACCGTCCTAGCAGAAAGGCAGTGCACCATCAGCGAGGATCCCCAAATCTTCAAATTGCCAGTTCGAATGCCTTAAGCATAGGGACTTGCCATATGTTGCTCCCCTGATTGTCATTTGCGAGAAACAAGGGGTTTTCTACTTCATTCATAGAGAAAAATGATGTAGTGGCGATGTGGCATTTATGAAGCCATCATTGTGCACCTTTTCAAGGTTAAATCCTCCCGTCCGAATAAAATCATCTGAAACTCTACTTCTTATGCTGAATTTACACTTCGGATTAGAGAGTGGGGGCATGTGATGCGAGGTAAAATTGTCATTACATCAAATATCCATGCGCACGACTAAAAGGTTGGGATCACTTTTAACTTCTGATCCACCAATTATCGCGTCTGAAAAAAGACAAAGCTAATACATCTCAATAAGACCGAGCTATCCTTATACCTCGGTCAGACCGAGATATGTTTATACTTCGGCCAGGCGAGCCGCTCCAATACCTTGGCCGGATTGAGCTGTTCCCATGCTTCGGTCAGACTGAGTTACTTTTACTCCTCAGCAAAATCGAGGAATCCTTAAACTTCTGTGGAACAGAGCTACCTCCACACCTAGCCTAAGTGCGCTCATTATCTATCATCACGATGAACGGCCCTAATCGCTTGATTCCGAAATTGTTTTCCCCAAAGTAGAAAAAAAGGGCCAAGTGTGGAAAAATTCAAATTTATGATAATCTGACAAGATTTCAATAACGTGGTTTCCCAACCATCCTAAGTGGGGAATAAAACCAATAATGCCAAACGCAGCCTAGAGCCTATAAATCATCGAATCTCACAATTTGATTCGAATTAGATTCGAATCATGACGATTTTTGTTTCCTTATAACACATCCAAGAAGTCACGTAATTGCCTGCCAAGACACCAACAACTTATAAATACTATATCCAAAAATTCTTCAGGTACGCTCACTCTTTCACTGAAAACTCTGTTGAAGCTCAAGCAAAGCTCACGGCTTCTTAAGAGGCCATTCTTGAGGGGCTCTTTTGCAAGAGCCTTCTCCTCATATCTGCTTGCTGTGAATTTCTGCTGACTTGAGCGTCGGAGGTTCTTCCGTAGAGGGCCACCACCAACGTTCTCTGTGTGAGTACTATCTTGGAGGTCCACCCAGACAAGAGACAGGCATCCGGATCCATAGGTGGGCTAGACCTAAGTCGGAGAACGAATTTCTGCGGCAACATGACCAAACATATTATAATTAGAATCTATTATTTATTAATTAAAAATCTTAATAATGACCTTTTCGAACCATTGTTAATTTGCAAGCAACCTTTTAAATTTAATAGCTATCATTTTGGTCCCTTAGAAAAGCCAAACCTGGGATTTGTTATTTCATTTTCTAACCCTTTTTTTTTGTAAAATAAAGCAAAAGATAGGAAAAAAGCGTTCAGCTCATTGATCAATTTGATTGCTGTCAACTAATAATTATTTTTTAATAAAATATTGATTAAATTATTATTACTATTGCTATTAAAATATTTAAATAGTAATAAAATATATTTATTTAAATATAATATATAATATTAATTATTTTAATTAAGTTATATAAATTAAAAATTTAAAATATTATTTGATAGATAAATAATTCTATGCTGATAAATATAAATACTCAACTCATCTAAGCGTTTTTTCATCTACATGGGATCCGCTAAATGAATATGCTTCCTCCACTCTGCACTGTTCATGACTAAATTGATAATTAAATTACAAATAGTTATATATTTTTTAATTATTTCTCTTCATCTTAGTTTAGGTCTATCTCTACCTTTATTCTTATCATGAATTGATAAAAGATCATTTTTTCTAACTAAAACGTTTAAAGGTCTTCGTTGTAGTTCACAAGGGGATTGGCTGGGTGGTTTATGGAAGTTGCCATCCTAAAGGGTTTGTTGTATTCATTAGGTGGAGGGGAGGCAGCACTTCTTGATATGGTGGCATACGCCGGCTATGCTTTCACAGGATTACCGTTGGCTATACTGGCAAGGTCACATGAGACACCTTTTGGCATTATGTTGTGCTTCTGCTTCAGCTGATTATTGCCAAAATTAAACTTATTTTGTTATCTACATTTTCTGATTTATGACAGTAATGTCTTTCGGCCAGTAAAAATCATCTTCTGCACACATCATAGATTGGATATTGATGATTTAACTTTTGAGAGTGTTTATACTTGGTGAAGAAGGATTTAGTTTCATATCTTTGATTCGCTGCCTGAAAATATTGTGCGCTCTTTAATGAATCAAAACCTTTTGGTAACTTCATTGTTAATCAATCTTTTATGCTAATAATAAACATATGGATTATTCATTGCATGCAATATGAATCCTATAATATTCCTTTCTACTAATGAGCATGGTTATGATTAGATTTTCTTTCTATTTTTTATTTAACCTAACTAATTTAGGACTACTTTGGGTCGCCACACTTCTGTTCAGAACATAACTCGGTGTCTTTTATATGTACACATGAAAACTCATTGATATGATTTTTGCATCATAATTCAATGCAGTGCATTCCTTGATTATTTTCTTGGTCATATTGATGTGATTTTTGCACCATGATGTATTCTTTTTCATGTTGGATACGGCATATTCCTTCGTCATATTATTGCACCATTATTGTAGCATTTACTGTGAGAAGTGTGTGGCCCCCTTTTGTTGTGGCACTGTGGGTTGGGGCAATTATAAGTCTCTATAAAGCCTGGAACATTCAAAAGAACATAGATATTATGAATTTATGTAATTTCATATATAATATTCATGAACTTTGATTCTTGCTAGATCCATGGATGTACATTGATGCACTACAATAAAAATTAGGAATAGTAACTTTTTTTGCCGATGCTTTGGATAAGCGTGAGGAATTCACGCAGCATGCCGATGCTTTAAAAAGCGTCGACAGGATTTAACCTATTGTTATGGAGAAAACCACCCCCCACCCCAACGCCAGTGCCCTAGCCCCCCCTCCCCCCTCCCGATCGAGTGCCTACCCCCGCCAGTGCCCTAGCCCCCTCGAGCTCCCGATCGAGTCCCTCCCGTCAGCCGCCTCACCTCCTCCTCCTCCTCCTCCTCCCCCCTCTCTAAGCTCCTTCTCCGCCCCCTCTCTGCCTTACCCTTCTCCCGCCCCTTCTCCGCCTCTGCCACTAACGACCAGACCGTCCTGACCATCGAGACGAGCGTTCCCTTTACCGGCCACAAGATCAAGCCCCCTCCCGTTCCATGGACACCACCCCAAATGAGATCTTCTCCTTCTTCCGCGACATGGCCCTGATGCGCCACATGGAGATCGCCACGGACTCCCTTTACAAGGCCAAGCTCATCAGTGGCTTCTGTCACCTCTACGACGGTTAGGAGGCCGTCGCCGTCGGCATGGAGGCGGCCATCACCAAGCGCGATTCCATCATCACCGCCTACCGCAACCACTGCACCTTCCTCGGCCACGGCGTAACCCTCGTCGAGGCCTCTCCGAGCTCATGGGCTGAAGCACCGGCTGCTCCAGGGGAAAGGGTGGCTCCATGCACTTCTACAAGAAGGACGCCAGCTTCTTCGGCGGCCATGGCATCGTCGGCGCTCAGATCCCTCTCGGCTGCGGTGTGGCCTTTGCTCAGAAGTACTCCAAGGACGAGACCGTGACCTTTGCCCTCTACGGTGATGGGGCTGCCAACTAGGGGCAGCTCTTCGAGGCCCTGAACATCTCGGCGCTGTGGGATTTGCTGGTTATCTTGATGTGCGAGAATAATCACTGTGAGTGGTAGTATTCAAGCTACTCTTTTTGCCATCCGTGGTGTTCCTTGGCTTCTGATTGTGTGTTTTGTTTTGTATTTTTTAGATGGGATGGGGACTACGGAATGGAGGGCGACGAAGAGCCCTGCGTACTATAAACGTGGTGACTATTATTTGTGTCTGCAGGTATGATAAGAGCTCTGAATACACTTTGTATGCTTAACCTATGAAGGCAACTTTCCAAGTGGTTCAAATTCAAGCTTAGCTTATGTAAGTAATATGCTAATTGCTATTTTTTGACTGCAGGATTTGCTTCAGGTAGTCTTGGAATCACTTTGCTGGGACTTATTCAGGTTCCTACTAGCCTTTCTGAATTCATGTCTTTATTGATCACCCTATAGAATTGAACCATGCATATATGTTATTTTACTTTATGTTATGTTATTTTACAGTTGTTTAGTACTTTTCATATATAGAACTCCAAAATATCCTTATTTGTTATATTTATGCTTTTGAATTGTTTCTTGGGCTGTCCAGACTGACTTCAGGGAAATGATTGCTAGACGGGAGGAAACCAACATTGGTCTAAAAATGCAGGTATGCTTTCTCTATCTTGGTACCTTGTGCTCCAATTTGGTTATATATAAGTTTTGCTATTATCAAGCATCCTCTTGTGCACGTCTCATCTAGTTGGTTTTTCTTAAATACTTATTTGTTTAATTCCTTGTATAGCTTTAGTTGATGGTAACTTCAACTTTGATCTCACAGCCCTCTCATATCCTGTTCCTCTTGCCCTATTATTTGGTGGTTTTCCTGCCGATCAATGAATTAATTGTATGTTAGTCAACATGAGATATTCCTTAACCTTTATTTTTGTGATTAATTTACTACCTACTAGTGGTCAATCTTATTACATCACCATCAAGAACTTGTTTTTTTTTTTGTTCTGTGGGATTTTGTGCTATTCCACAAAAAGATTAAAAAAAAAAATCTTTGCCACACTGCTGAGTTGATGTGTCAAATCACTATTCTACTTTTAGCACTAAAATATTATGAAAGCAGGATGTCAATTAAATTGTTGAGAATTTAACAGACATTGAGCACAGGGCTTGAGCATTATTTTTATATCACCTTCTCACCAGGTTATCCATGTAACTTATCCTCTTGTCAGCTGGCATATATCTTTCTGTAATTTTCAAGCTAGAAATCACCTTATATTTCATTCCTCTATTTTATTGTGGGTGGTTTTGGAGGGTAATAAAGTTGCCGACGCTTTTTAAAGCATCGGCAAACCATAATTTGCCGATGCTTTTTAAAGCGTCAGCACAGTTTTTCACCGACGCTTTCTAAAGGTCGGCAAACTTCTTCTTCACCCCCTCCTAACGATGCTTTTAAAAGCATCAAAAGGCTATATCCCGCTAAAAAAGCATCGGCAAATAGCTTTAAAAGCATTGTTATCCCTTGTATTTACTGTAGTGATGCATATAGCTGGTCCTATAGATTTAACAAGTCTTCTTGTTAATATTTCATTGAGATGTTTGAATATTATAAGCATGCATTTGAAAGTTTACAACATGATACATGCTGTGCTCATAAGACTCGAAATAATAAGGTATGGGGTATGCTGGCTGTGGTGCTGTGATGAGGATGCTTACTAATGAAGGAAACTGAGTCAAATTGGCATGGCTTATATGCCTTTAGCATGTTTACACCTTTTATGANTAGGACTACTTTGGGTCGCCACACTTCTGTTCAGAACATAACTCGGTGTCTTTTATATGTACACATGAAAACTCATTGATATGATTTTTGCATCATAATTCAATGCAGTGCATTCCTTGATTATTTTCTTGGTCATATTGATGTGATTTTTGCACCATGATGTATTCTTTTTCATGTTGGATACGGCATATTCCTTCGTCATATTATTGCACCATTATTGTAGCATTTACTGTGAGAAGTGTGTGGCCCCCTTTTGTTGTGGCACTGTGGGTTGGGGCAATTATAAGTCTCTATAAAGCCTGGAACATTCAAAAGAACATAGATATTATGAATTTATGTAATTTCATATATAATATTCATGAACTTTGATTCTTGCTAGATCCATGGATGTACATTGATGCACTACAATAAAAATTAGGAATAGTAACTTTTTTTGCCGATGCTTTGGATAAGCGTGAGGAATTCACGCAGCATGCCGATGCTTTAAAAAGCGTCGACAGGATTTAACCTATTGTTATGGAGAAAACCACCCCCCACCCCAACGCCAGTGCCCTAGCCCCCCCTCCCCCCTCCCGATCGAGTGCCTACCCCCGCCAGTGCCCTAGCCCCCTCGAGCTCCCGATCGAGTCCCTCCCGTCAGCCGCCTCACCTCCTCCTCCTCCTCCTCCTCCCCCCCTCTCTAAGCTCCTTCTCCGCCCCCTCTCTGCCTTACCCTTCTCCCGCCCCTTCTCCGCCTCTGCCACTAACGACCAGACCGTCCTGACCATCGAGACGAGCGTTCCCTTTACCGGCCACAAGATCAAGCCCCCTCCCGTTCCATGGACACCACCCCAAATGAGATCTTCTCCTTCTTCCGCGACATGGCCCTGATGCGCCACATGGAGATCGCCACGGACTCCCTTTACAAGGCCAAGCTCATCAGTGGCTTCTGTCACCTCTACGACGGTTAGGAGGCCGTCGCCGTCGGCATGGAGGCGGCCATCACCAAGCGCGATTCCATCATCACCGCCTACCGCAACCACTGCACCTTCCTCGGCCACGGCGTAACCCTCGTCGAGGCCTTCTCCGAGCTCATGGGCTGAAGCACCGGCTGCTCCAGGGGAAAGGGTGGCTCCATGCACTTCTACAAGAAGGACGCCAGCTTCTTCGGCGGCCATGGCATCGTCGGCGCTCAGATCCCTCTCGGCTGCGGTGTGGCCTTTGCTCAGAAGTACTCCAAGGACGAGACCGTGACCTTTGCCCTCTACGGTGATGGGGCTGCCAACTAGGGGCAGCTCTTCGAGGCCCTGAACATCTCGGCGCTGTGGGATTTGCTGGTTATCTTGATGTGCGAGAATAATCACTGTGAGTGGTAGTATTCAAGCTACTCTTTTTGCCATCCGTGGTGTTCCTTGGCTTCTGATTGTGTGTTTTGTTTTGTATTTTTTAGATGGGATGGGGACTACGGAATGGAGGGCGACGAAGAGCCCTGCGTACTATAAACGTGGTGACTATTATTTGTGTCTGCAGGTATGATAAGAGCTCTGAATACACTTTGTATGCTTAACCTATGAAGGCAACTTTCCAAGTGGTTCAAATTCAAGCTTAGCTTATGTAAGTAATATGCTAATTGCTATTTTTTGACTGCAGGATTTGCTTCAGGTAGTCTTGGAATCACTTTGCTGGGACTTATTCAGGTTCCTACTAGCCTTTCTGAATTCATGTCTTTATTGATCACCCTATAGAATTGAACCATGCATATATGTTATTTTACTTTATGTTATGTTATTTTACAGTTGTTTAGTACTTTTCATATATAGAACTCCAAAATATCCTTATTTGTTATATTTATGCTTTTGAATTGTTTCTTGGGCTGTCCAGACTGACTTCAGGGAAATGATTGCTAGACGGGAGGAAACCAACATTGGTCTAAAAATGCAGGTATGCTTTCTCTATCTTGGTACCTTGTGCTCCAATTTGGTTATATATAAGTTTTGCTATTATCAAGCATCCTCTTGTGCACGTCTCATCTAGTTGGTTTTTCTTAAATACTTATTTGTTTAATTCCTTGTATAGCTTTAGTTGATGGTAACTTCAACTTTGATCTCACAGCCCTCTCATATCCTGTTCCTCTTGCCCTATTATTTGGTGGTTTTCCTGCCGATCAATGAATTAATTGTATGTTAGTCAACATGAGATATTCCTTAACCTTTATTTTTGTGATTAATTTACTACCTACTAGTGGTCAATCTTATTACATCACCATCAAGAACTTGTTTTTTTTTTTGTTCTGTGGGATTTTGTGCTATTCCACAAAAAGATTAAAAAAAAAAATCTTTGCCACACTGCTGAGTTGATGTGTCAAATCACTATTCTACTTTTAGCACTAAAATATTATGAAAGCAGGATGTCAATTAAATTGTTGAGAATTTAACAGACATTGAGCACAGGGCTTGAGCATTATTTTTATATCACCTTCTCACCAGGTTATCCATGTAACTTATCCTCTTGTCAGCTGGCATATATCTTTCTGTAATTTTCAAGCTAGAAATCACCTTATATTTCATTCCTCTATTTTATTGTGGGTGGTTTTGGAGGGTAATAAAGTTGCCGACGCTTTTTAAAGCATCGGCAAACCATAATTTGCCGATGCTTTTTAAAGCGTCAGCACAGTTTTTCACCGACGCTTTCTAAAGGTCGGCAAACTTCTTCTTCACCCCCTCCTAACGATGCTTTTAAAAGCATCAAAAGGCTATATCCCGCTAAAAAAGCATCGGCAAATAGCTTTAAAAGCATTGTTATCCCTTGTATTTACTGTAGTGATGCATATAGCTGGTCCTATAGATTTAACAAGTCTTCTTGTTAATATTTCATTGAGATGTTTGAATATTATAAGCATGCATTTGAAAGTTTACAACATGATACATGCTGTGCTCATAAGACTCGAAATAATAAGGTATGGGGTATGCTGGCTGTGGTGCTGTGATGAGGATGCTTACTAATGAAGGAAACTGAGTCAAATTGGCATGGCTTATATGCCTTTAGCATGTTTACACCTTTTATGACCTCCGCAATCTGATTTTGGATGTCCCCTTCTTTCATGTGCGCATCTTAATGCTGTGTTTCTTGCAATGGGATTATCTAGTGAACTTCTATAGTCTTGGTTTCAAGCAAACTGAAGTTAGAACATGCACATTTATCAAAATAAGTTACCACATTTTGAATAAACTTGTTGCTCTTTCTTATCATTGTATTTTGCATCATTTTCAACATAATTTTTCTTGTTTGACATTTACAATTATATGTTAACTCAAACTTATGTCTCTTTTTTTTTGTTACTTACAATTGATATTGATGTCCTAAATTGATTTTAAAAATAGTATTTATATAAGTCAAAATTTTAATAGCTTATTATTTACAACTATTATTTTATGAAAGTATCTTATTTTTCAAGTTATGTACTTTTTTTTTCTATTTGCTTGGATGTTTGATAGTTTGTATATTGTGCATAATCATTTAAATTAGCATCCTTTTTTTCTATGGTCCTTAGTTTTTGTATTTGCCAAATTTGCCAAGCTTGCTCTTGATTAGGTTTGGAAAGAACTTGCAGCCGTGGGTTGCACATTGTCTAGATTCTAAGAATTGTATTCACATTTATGAAATGGTTGGGTTTTGTCTTAGCTGGAAAGAGCCCATTCAAAATTGTCCATAGGTACAAGCCCAATAAGCCACTTGACCTAATTTCACTATCTGTTCACACACGAGTCTCTGAGTCTGTAGCATTATTTACACAGCATATTAAAGACTTGCATAAGGAGATGAGCGCAAAGATTAACTTAAGTAATGAAACATATAAATGGTTGGTTAATTCTCAAAAATGAGTCTAAGAGTTTGTAGGAGATTATGTCATGGTTAGGTTAAGGCTTGAGCGGTTTCCTCTGGAAACCGTTAGAAAGTTACATGCTAGTGGAGCTGGTCCTTTTAGGGTGATGAAAAAAGTGAGAACCAATGCCTATGTGCTGGAGTTACCTCCTAAGTTAGGCATTAGCTCTACTTTCAATGTTTCAGACATAATAGAGTATAGGAAGCCAGCGATGATACCTATTAAGGCTTTCAGACCTAACCCTTTCTTTGAGAGTGAGCCCATTCCTGTGTGTCTACCTACTATTTGGCCTGAGTGGAAGGATAGAATTTAGCGGATTCTGGATGACCAAGCTATCTCAACCTGAAACAGAGGTTATCAGCGATACTTGGTTCGTTGGCAAAGTTGGCCCAAATCTGAGGACTCATGGATTTCTAGAGAAGATTTGCAAAGCTTGGACCCGAACCTGCTAGAGGAGTATCAGAATCGAACCGATCCTTACTGATGGGATCGAGTTCCTTTCACCTCGGAAGAATTATTGCAGGAGCAAGAATGAAAAAAGGTTACAGGATTTCATTTGGATCTTCAAACCCTAGAAGTCCTGTACTTTTTTAGTTGGCCAAGTCTAGTCTGTTACTGAGTCAGTCAAGTTTGGTTTAGTCCAATGTCCAGGTCATACATTTTTATTTTATTTGAGTCCTGTAATAATTCAAGGAAAGTGTATTACTCTTGTTAAGACCCTATTGAAGATATTCAGAAGAAGCCCCAGATTATGCATATTGGACAACCATCCAATCTTCTCCAACCTTATTTATACCCTACCCTTGGAGCTCTACATGGATTAGATTCGTCTACACTAGGATTGATGATGTGGAATCAACCTTGTCACTTCATATTGCCACCAATAATTTTGGCAACCTTGGGCGCCCCATGAGGAAGAAATTTGGTGGTTTCCTGCTATGCTTTAATGGAATGAAGATCAGCATCTCAACCATTCTGAAAAGGATCTTGCGCCCCATATAGACCTTGTTGACAAAAGAAAGAAAGAAGAATGTCACCCCAAAGCTTCCTTTTTTGTTTGTGGTCCCTCACCTTCACAATTGGAACCATATCTTGCTGCTGCCATTTTGATCAAACCAGATGAAGGAAAAAAGAATCTTTGCTCTAGAATGACAAATATTCTATCATATTTTGTAATCTCTATCATTTAGTACTCTAATTATTGAACTTACCTTATAATGGCATGAGAGGTCTATAAAACCCTTCTCTTGAAACAATGAATGAGCGATATGAATGAATAAAAAAAAAGTTTTGAGAACTTTCTTTCAAGTTCTATTTCCGTTGCCTTGAGCAATTGATCCTCCATGAGGGAGTTGGGCATGAGGCCGAAGTGTTCTTGCTACCAAACCCTAGTCTAGTCCATCCCCTCTACCAGGCTCCACCAAATAAATCCTAATCCTCATATCACCATCTCATAATCGGCCATGAAACCCCTTTCCCTAAATTCTAGGCATCCATACTTGAAACCCTAGCCGCCACCCTCTTCCTTGATCTATCTCCAAAGCCGCCACCCTCTCTCTTGATTCATCTCCAAAGACGCCGCCCCTCTCTTGATTCATCTCCAAAGCCATCATCCCTCTCTTGATTGATCTCCAAAGTTGAGGACACCTTCTTTGCCCCTGAATCAAAATCAAGGAACCTCATGTGGAAGATAGTTTTCTTATCTAGAAATCTTGCCCGCTAGCGAAAGATCTTCTACTAACACTAGGGCGCATCATCGTTGGGTAAATCAACCTTTTCCTTACTCTATGATTCTGATTCTATGAAAGTTCATGAGCATGATTTCTCTGGAGTTTCTTAATTCCAAACTATCATCTTAAGTTTCTTCATTCTTCTAAAAGTTCTGTTCCTGAACCGTTACTTTCTACATCACATAATCTGCTCTCTTACTCTTTTCTTATTTTTGGATGAATTAGCCATCTTTTAAAATACTTAAAATTTTAATTTTCATCAATTATTGGCTGCATAATTACCCATGCCCTTGTGCTGCATCACCAATACTACCCAATATTAAACATAGGTTAGGATACTTTGTGTTTTATCTAGTTTATTATTTTATTTTATATCAAATATGAGATGGTATAATTTTTATTCTATCATATATTCTTATTTATTCTATTATTTCTTTTATTTTAAAGAAAATACTTACCTAATGTATAGTCTGATTTTATTTATGTTGCGGTCCTCTTCCAGATGTATTCAAACACTGAAAAGTTATCACATCAAGTTTTTCATCCTTTCAAACGTAAAACTTCTGCCTAGTCATTGATCAATGAGAACATTTGCAATCAGATATACTTCCACCCGATCAATGTGAAGGCAAGTCTTCTGTCCAACTGGAGCAGAGACATATACCCTTATAACTGGAACATCCGCCACATCTCTCCCATGGAAGCTAATGTAATAGAAGTCGAGACTGTGGATCAAAGGCACATTTGACTTGAGAAGATTTTGATTTTTGAATGAAAAAAAAAGATAGATCAAATATTTTGAACTCTTAGATGAGTAACTGCAGCTAATAGATGTAACCAGTTAATCTTAGGTAGGTTAGGTGACTTTTTTTTAAAAAAAATAAAGATGGATTAAATAAAATTGGACTATACCTCATATATGTATGGATAAAGTGTATTTGTCCCTTTGAGCTCATTCTTTTGGGGGGTATCAAAGTTATTCAAGAATTTATATTTTTTCAAGCAAGTATTACTCAGTCAACACTTTAGATGAAAAAATAATTTACTTATACCTTTATTTTTATACATTGAAAAATGACTCTGATATTTGTTATTTATGTTTCTTACATTATAACTTTTCAAGATAATTTGCTATGATCTATTTATCTTTTCATAATATTATCAAACATATTTTGCATACCAATTATATATATATATATATATTCTTACTTTTCATAATTGCTGACCTAACTATTTGTAGTTATACTTTTGTAATAATAAATAAATTTATTTTTAAGCAATAGTATTATATTTTATAATATAGATTATACATGAAAAAATATTTTTATTTCAATTATAGAATCTCTTATAAGCATTACATTCTTATTTTTTTTTTCTCGTAAAATGTATCAAGAGTGAAAGACAAATGAGAAGAATTAAAGAATATTAATGGAAGGAGAAATTATGATTGTGAAGGGATATTTGAGGAAGGTTAAAAAAAAGTATCCAATCCATGAAAAATCAATTTATATATCTCTTAGAGTTAAGTGTTACTTTTACTTTGAAAGATAAATAATAATTTAGGAATGTAACTTATTTTTTTAATTGTTAAATTTTAATCAAAGTATATATATATATCGCTGAGGATGTTCAAGGAAAGATCCGGAGGACCTGGAGTCAATTGGGCCATCTGCGCTAGCGCGTGGAGTGGAGGCTCTTCGACGCGTGAGGCACAGGCACAGGCACAGGCACAGGCACAGGTCAAGAAGAGACGGCCTTTGGAAAGGCGAAGGAAGAAGAGAGCCGATTTCTTCTTGGAGGGGACGTCACCAAAGGCCAGCGTCCAGAGGGACAGGGATCCAATAACGCGGATACGGCGGCAACTCTGAGGTCATGTTCTTCCGGGAAACGCATTCACGGTCGCATGGGGAAGGGCCCAGAAGTTCGAGTCGACCAATGTTGGAGTACATGCCCGGCAACTACTTGACCAAGACTTTAGCGTCCGGGACGTCATATTTCCTTAAGCAAAGGTTAGGCTTTCATGAAACTTAAAAACAATAGAAAAAGGTTCATATGAATGATAGATGGTGCATGCATGTCATCTTCTTTGCAGAAAAGCTTTTAATAGTGATATAATTCGTTTCCCCTAATGGATGCTCAACTCAATTTAGACAGCCACGTACACCCGGTAACAATGGCGACGTCAATTTGAGGCACAAGTTCAAAACTAACGTTGATTAAGTACTGTCGGGCTAGGCTAAGCTAGACTACACATTGATGATACCTAAGCTCAATATGCATACCGAGAGAATTCCCTTGCATCCTTTATCTAGGATCTAATTAGTGTTAGAAATTGATGAGGAATAAAATCGTCATTGCATTATTGATCGCTCATATTAGCGATGGGGTCGCGCCCAATCCAAACGCCCTGCTAGCCAGCTGGCCAGCTGGCGTAACATTCTAGCGACGAGGTTAAATCAGCTTTGATGAGGTCGGGTCACCTTGACAACCCGGACCATCTTTATACCGGCCATCTGAGCCAAGCTATCCTTATTCCTCGGCAACCCGAGCTATCCTTATACCTCGGCAACCCGAGCTATCATTATACCTCGATCGTCCGAGCCGAGCCATTCCTCGGTCATTCGAGCCGATCCATTCTATACCTCGAAAAACTAGGTTATTCCTCATTCAGGCCAAACCACGGAATTTAAAATACCTCTGCGGAGTCCGGCACGGAAGAGTTCAAATCAACTATAACTAAATAAGACTCCAGGCGGCGAATCATGCCCAGAAGTGGCCTAGAACCCACGAAAGTGGCCTAGGTCTATGTAATCATCGAGCCTCAAGATATCAACCAGCTCTCCCAGCCGTCGATCCTCTAACTGACAAGATACAGACTCTACCGGCCTCATAACAAACTTGATTCGAATCCTAACAGTTTTCAGACCCCATCTAGGGCACGTCCAAGGAATCAGGTGATCACCTATAAATACCACATCATTCCAACCTCTCAGGTATGCGCATAAACTCTAAGACAACCCCTTAACGCATTCATTTCACTCACTGAATCTCATACTCTATTAGAGCTCTCACAAGAGCCTGGAGGAACATTCCTCTGTGAGAGTCTTCTCCTCACATCTGCTTGCTGTGAATCTCCACTGACTTGGGCGTCGAAGGGTCTTCCGCAGAGGGCAACCCCCATGACACCCTCTACATGCGGACTGTCTTGCAGGTTCCACCCCGAGGCAATGAGATCGGCGTCTGGATCAGGATCGGAAGTGCACCCGAGTCGAAGAACAGATTTCTGCGGTAACAGATTGGCGCTAGAGGAAGGGTCTCAAGTCCCATAAACTTGTGATCCAGGATACAAGACTCAAAAATCAGAGCAAAGCATCCTCTAATGGCCAATCGGAAGAGAGCTACATCTGAAGCTCAAGACCAGGCCACCTCTCAAAGGCCTGATCCGATTAGCAGTGCAGCACCTCCGCTACCACCGCCAGCTGAAACTCTTTCACCGCCGGCAACGACGGTAACCTTGGACCAGTTCGCCACTCTGGTTCAGCAGGTCCAGGCATTGACCCAGCTGGTCCAAAGGTTCCAGGCGATCCCTGGAACTACTATCCCTGCCTCTCAGCCCCATGAGGAGGCCACTGCCCCTGCCCCACCAGCGATTTCATCTTTCGATCCGCCTGGGGGGTGGATCGCGGTCACCGGCCCACAAAGGCGAAGCCGACACTGCAGCAAGCTGGAGGGAAGAGCCCACTCAGATCCAGATGGGTTCGCTCCTCCTCGGTGTCTTCCCAGGATTTGACACCGCTGCCATCTTCTCCTCGCTCGATCCCTCATACCACTCTGGATGAAGGGATCAGACAGCAGATGCAGGAGATGCGGCAAGAGTGGCGTCAGGAGTTGGACGCCGCCAGGCAAGTTCCTCCATCCTAGCCAAAAGTAGAGCAGGGCATCCCCTTCTCCGAGAGGATCATGAGGGAAGTGATTCCCCCTTATGTCAAGCTCCCTACCATCGAGCCATATCATGATCCACCGATCCTGACGACTACCTCAGCATCTTCAGATCCATCATAATGTTCCACGGGGCATCAGATGCGATCCTATGCAGAGCCTTCCCCTCCACCTTAAGGGGATCTGCCCGAACCTTGTTCAACAGCCTAAAACTAGGTTCCATTGATTCTTTTGACGAGCTGAGCTGTCTACTCATTAGCCAGTTCGTTAGTAGCCGTGCCAGCGATGGAGATCCGACTCCCTCTCCGAGATCAAGCAAGAGAGGGGGAGTCACTGAAGAGTTACCTTGGCCGCTTCAACACGGCCCTCCTAGAAGTCGATCATCTCAACCACGAGGTGGCCATGTCCGCCCTGACTGGAGGAGTATCCAAGAAGGGAGACTTCTACCTGGCTCTGGAGGTGAATTACCCAAAGAGCCTTTCGGACATGATGTTCCTGGCGGACAAATACGCCAGGATGGAAGAATCAAGGAGGTCTGCTCGGGCCAAGCAGCTGAAGAAGAAAGAGACAAAGGGCTCAGACAGGCAGCGGGCCCACCGCCGCGCTAGCCCGCCTCACCACTGCAGGGCTCCTCCATCGCCGCCTCGGGACCGAACTCGGAGTCCGGCCCAAAAATTCAACCGCTATACTCCCCTTACCATGCCAAGAGCATAGATCCTGATGGAGATCGAGCGTCAGCTTCCTTGGCCCCCTCCTCTCCGATGCAACAGATCTCGGAGGGACCTGGCCAAGTATTGTCGCTTCTATCGGGACTACGGGCATGATACCGAGGACTATTGGCAGCTCAAAAATGAGATCGAGCAATTGATCCAGCGAGGCAGACTGAACCAGTTTAGGGGCCCCCTGAGCCGATTAATGAAGAGAATCGCCAGCCTGAGTCTCGCCAGCTCCCACCACCAAATCCTCCAGTTATCGGCAACGTTAATGTGGTAACAGTGGCTGGATCCCCATCTTCTTGGCCAAGCGAGGAGGAGAACCCGCCGAAGAAAGCTCGGGTTAATGAGCTCACATTCTCTGATGAAGACCTTGGGAAGTACAGTATCCCCATGATGATGCTCTGGTTGTATCTTTAAATATGAACAATTACGATGTACACCAGATTCTGGTTGATAGTGGAAGCTCTGTTAACGTTCTGTATTTCGATGCCTTTGTGAGGTTAAAATTTTAGGTAGAAAGCCTCCGACCGATGGAGTCCACCCTGGTGGGCTTCACAGGTGACTCCATAATCCCTGAAGGAGTCATCACTCTATCGGTCCGAGCCGGCATCTGGCCCCGTGTGGCTACCGTGTTCATGGACTTCCTTGTGACCAAGCTCAGATCCCCCTACAACGCCATCCTCGGTAGACCAGGGCAAATCTCTCTCAAAGCCATCATTTTCATTCCCCATCTCACCATGAAATTCCCCACTGAATGGGGAGTGGGGGTTGTTCAAGGAAGCCAGATAGTAGCTCGGCATTGCTTTGTTGCCGACCTCCAATCCAGAAAGCTCGAGGTGGACGGGCTAGATGCTCGAGAAGATATCGCTGAACAACGAGGAGAGCCCGCCGAAGAACTGGAAGAGATACCACTCGACGAGACTCGGCCCGACCGAACTATAAAGGTCGGGTCACAACTAGAAGGAAAGTTTCGGCAAGAATTGATTGAGTTCCTTCGGAGGAATGCCGACGTCTTCGCCTGATCTGCATCGGATATGCCCGGAATCAGCCTAGACGTTCTGATCCACCGCCTCAGTGTGGACGAAACATTCAGGCCCATTAAACAGAATAAGAGGAGCTTCGCTCCAGAGCGCCAAAAGGCCATCGAAGAAGAGGTGGATAAGCTCATCAAAGCCAAGTTTATCCGAGAGGTTAGTTACCATGACTGGCTGGCGAACGTGGTCATGGTGAAGAAATCAAATGGAAAATGGAGGATCTGCATCGACTTCACTGACCTCAATAAGGCCTGTCCAAAAGATAGCTTCCCTCTTCCGCGAATTGATCAGCTCGTGGATTCAACTTCAGGGCATCAAATGCTAACCTTCATGGATGCCTATTCGGGCTACAACCAGATCAGAATGGCGCCGAAGACGAGGAGAAAACATCTTCATCACCGACCGAGGTATTTATTGCTATCGAGTTATGCCCTTCGGTTTGAAAAATGCAGGTGCCACCTATCAAAGGCTGGTCAACAAAGTCTTCAAGGAGCAAATCGGTCGGAACATGGAGGTGTATGTTGATGATATGCTGGTAAAGAGCAAGGAGGCATCCAGCACGTCGAGGACCTTGCAGAGAGCTTCGCTACACTTCGAAAATATCAGATGAAGCTCAATCCCACCAAATGCTCCTTCGAGTCAATTTCGGAAAATTCCTCGGCTTCATGGTTTCACAACGAGGCATCGAGGCAAACCCTTAGAAAATTTAAGCCCTGCAATAGATGACTCCGCCAGGGTCAGTCAAGGATGTGCAGCACCTCACCGAAAGGGTAGCATCCCTCAGCCGCTTCATTGCTCGGTCGGCCGAGAAATGCCTTTCCTTCTTCAAGGTGCTTCGGTCGGCCAAAAACTTTCAGTGGATCCCAGATTGCCAGAAGTCTTTCAAAGATCTCAAGAAATACCTCGGCTCACCACCTCTCCAGAGTAGCCCAAAGCCAGGGGAGGTGCTGAACCTATACTTGGCGGTTTCTGAAAGCGCTGTTGGCTCGGTGCTAATCAGAGAGGAGAACAGAGTCCAAAGACCAATCTATTATGACAGCAAGCTACTCAAAGATGCCGAATCGAGGTATACTCAGGTCGAGAAGATGGTCCTGGCTCTAGTGACATTGGTCCAAAAGTTGCGGCCATACTTCCAGGCGCACGCTGTTATCGTCCTGATCGACCAACCTCTCAAGGCAATTATCCATCGTCCAGAAGCATCAGGAAGAATGACCAAATGGGCTGTCGAGTTAAGCGAGTACGACATTCAATATCAGCCTCGTTCAGCCATTAAAGCCCAAGTTCTAGCGGACTTCCTCCTCGAATGCACCATACCCGAAGATGGCTCTGTTTCGGATACCCCCGGACAACCAAAGCCCAGCATCCCATGGTTGCTTCACGCCGATGGATCCTCCAGCGCAGGCGGTTCTGGCGCTGACCTAGTCCTCACCAGTCCGGAGGGGGCAACCTTTGAATATGGCATTTTCTTCTCCTTTTCGGCCTCAAACAATGAGGCAGAGTACGAAGCCCTACTCTCCGGACTTCGAATCACCCATGAGCTTAAAGTCAAGAAGCTGATTGCCTATACCGACTCCCAATTGGTGGCTGGCCATGTGCAGAAAGAATTCGAGGCTTGAGAGCCAAATATGATTCGGCATCTCCAAAAGGTGCACGATCTATCTTCCTATTTCAATGAATTTAAAATTGTCCAGATCCCAAGGGCTGAAAATGCACGCACCGACCTACTATCCCGCCTGGCAACTACGGAGTCGATGGATCTCGAACGAAAATTTCACCTAGAAGTCCTATAGAAGCCCAGCATCGCCGATGCTGACCACATGATGCAGGTTGACGCCGAACCATCCTGGATGGACCCCCTGCACCAGTACCTCAAAGAAGGATTGCTACCTGCTGATAGAAAGGAAGCAAGGAAGTTGAAATTGCAATCATCTCATTACGTCCTGATTGATGACCGGCTATATAAGCGATCATTCTCCATGCCATTGCTCAAATGCCTCCGTCCATCAGAAGCCGATTACGCTCTTCGGAAAGTTCATGAAAGCATCTATGGCAATCACCTCGGCGGCCGCGCCCTATGCCATAAAGTGCTACGCCAAGGATATTATTGGCCAACGATGCAGAAAGATGCTGACGACCTTGTTCGAGCCTGTGATGCATGCCAATGACACTCAAATATTCAGAGGCTTCCCTCTGCTCACCTGACTTCCATCTCATCCCCCTGACCCTTCGCCAAGTGGGGAATGGATATACTTGGTCCTTTTCCCCTCGCAGTGGGGCAAAGGAAGTTCTTATTTGTCGCAATTGATTACTTCACTAAGTGGGTTAAAGCCGAGGTAGTCGCCTAGATAATCAAAGCTTGGGCTAAAGACTTCGTGTGGAGGTCCATCATCTGCCGCTTCGGTCTTCCTCACACCATCATCACCGACAACAGGAAGCAATTTGATAATCCGAAGTTTCGGGAGTTCTGCAAGGATCATGGCATTCTTCATCGCCTGACATCAGTCGGACATCCTCAAGCTAATGGAGAGGCCAAGGTAACAAATCAAACTCTATTGCAGGGAATTAAAGCTCGACTCAACCAAGCGCGAGGTAGATGGGCGGAGGAGCTCCACCACGTGTTGTATGCGTACCGAACCATCGAGAGGGCTCCCATGGGCCAGACTCCATTCAAGGTGGCCTTCGGCACTGAAGCTGTTATCCCCGTGGAAGTCGGACTCCCCTCCCCTCACACTGAAGGCTACTCGGAAGAATCCAATAATGAACAACTCCGAACCAATCTAGACTTGATAGATGAAGTCAGGGAGAAAGCCCAGATCCGGATGACAGCTTACCAACAAAGAGTTGCCCGCTACCATTCAACCAGAGTCAAAGGGAAGTTTTTCTTCCCGGGTGATCTGGTACTTCAGAAGGCATCCATCTCAAAGCCACTGGAACAAGGAAAGCTGTCTCCTAATTGGGAAGGTCCTTATCAAATTACGGAGGTAATCAAACCCGGCACCTACAGCTCCAAGATCTAAATGGGAAATCTATTCCCCAGACATGGAACTCGGATAATCTTCGCATTTATCATCAGTGAGAGTATGCCCTCCCTGAACTTACTTTGTCCATTGGATTAAATTTTTGAAGATTCGAAAATTTTCTATTTTATTACTTTCTTTGACGGCTACGATGAGAGACAGGTTTATAAATCCTCGGCCAGGCCGAGCGATCTCCGGACCTTGGCCGCACCAAGTAAAATATATCCCAGCTGGGCTGGAAGGACTCCGTACCTTGGCAGCACCAAGTAAATATAATCTTAAAGCCTCGGCCAAACCGAATAATATATTATTTGAAGCCTCAGCCAATCCGAGTGACAATTTTCGTACCTTGGCAGCGCCAAGTAAAATATAATCTTTATAAATCCTCGGTGGGCCGAGCGATCTCTATACCTTGGCAGCGCCAAGTAAAATATAATCTTTATAAATCCTCGGCCGGGCCAAGCGATCTCCGTACCTTGGCAACACCAAGTAAAATATAATCTTTATAAATCCTTGGCCGGGCCGAGCGATCTCCGTACCTTGGCAGTGCCAAGTAAAATATAATCTTTATAAATCCTCGGCCAGCCGAGCGATCTCTGTACCTTGGTACAAGTAAAATATAATCTTTATAAATCCTCGGCCGGGCCGAGCGATCTTCATACCTTGGCAGCGCCAAGTAAAATATAATCTTGAAGCCTCGGCCATACTGAGTGATATATTATTTGAAGCCTCGGCCACACCGAGTGATATATTATTTGAAACATTGGCCACACCGAGTGATATATTATTTGAAGCCTCGGCCACACTGAGTGATATATTATTTGAAGCCTCGGCCACACTGAGTGATACATTATTTGAAGCCTCGGCCACACCGAGTGATATGTTATTTGAAGCCTCGGCCTAAACGAGTGATCTCTTAGACATTCTGATGCGACTAAGTCATCCTATTATGCTTCGGTAGAGGTTAGTAACTTTTCTCGCTTACCAGCAAGACTATGCAAGTTATTTCTTTTCAAGGAAATACGTACTTCATTCCTTAAATAGGACCATGCTTGTCGCATAACTCCACAAGGCCGCCCAGACCTTTCTCCGACCTACACAGAGATAAACATTTCCCTCACAGGGGACTAAATGACACATTGGAAAAACAAAGTAGCAAACACTGCTGAACTTATGGGTTATGTTGCGGACTGAAAAGCATAAAATGAGAGTAGCAACTCTCGACACAGTTACATCAGAAAAAGAAACAGATGTCACAAAGAGAAAGGGTAGAAACTTTCTTTATTAATATGAAAGATTTACAACCTCTTGAGAGGCATTACAAGTACATCATAGCACAGGAAATACAAATAAGATAAAAGCTCGGCTGAGCAGCTTCGGTCGATAATGATGTCTTTACATCCGACCTCAGAAATTAGAAAAATCAGACAAGCTCCGTTGAGCCACTGGTTAATCCCAAAGAAAAAAGTAAGCCATCCACAAATCCCTCGGATGAACACGTGAGGATCATAACCAGGACAAAGACCTGTGGATGCTGATGCTGAAGATGCCTTCCTCCCAAGTGGGATGCTGGTCTGCTAGCCACTGCCGAAGCACATAGGCAGGGAACCAGCAGACCGACACATTCCTCCTCCCTCTTCACATGGCAAAAGATTCCTCAGGCGAATGAACTGAGGAATTCAAGCTGAGGGAGGAGGCGAAATTCATGTAAGTCATGGGGGGTACATATGTCATGCATTTCCTGTGGTCCCCATGGCAAGTGACAAAGGACACACAGGAAGCGCATATGTGCGCTCCTCGTATGACCTCTATGGGCCTCCCATGCGCTCTCCATATGACCTCCGAGAATTTCTCCCTTGAGGATTGCTTGCTCTTCAACAGCTTCTTAATCGCCCCAACTATCTGGGACGAGCCAGCTTTCAAAAGGAAAGCTCAGTCTCTTCGCTCCCAATGAGACAGACGCCATGGAAACCCTTTCGGCTCACAGGAAAGAAAAGACTTTGAGGGGTGGCCTAGCACAGTCCGCTCCCTGCCCCTTTTTATAGGCAAACAAGCCAGGGGTGGTCATTAAAGAAGGGAGCCCTAGAATTCAAAACGCCCGGGTTACATTGTCACATGGCGGTTTAGGATAAAAGGGCGCTTTCCGAAGCGCGCCGAATGCATTTTCCAGGCCATGATGCACGATAAAAGATCTTCCTATGATCTTGAATCAAGAGCTTAAATACAGAAATCGGTCACAGGTCTTTGAGATATGGGCAGACCTAGGAAATCCCCTTTCGAAAACGACGCCATCCAATGGTGATCGAGTGCTTATCACGTACGTTAAAAAGACCCGCATTGGAAAAGGCCAACAAAATAAATGCCTCGGGCAGAAATGTAGCATCCTTCAGAAAAGTTGTTTCGAATGCCTTGGCATAAGGCGTACCAACTTTTTACCTCGGACAAACCAAGTTATCTAACTTCGTCCCTAGCCGAGGTATTCGAGCCATTCTCAGCTCTCTCGCACCGAACCATCTGCTAAGCCTCGGCCTCGACCGAGATATTTCCTTAAGTTCAAACCGAGCTAGCCTTCGTCAGCAAAGCAAATCGGTTCAACTTCGAATAAATAGGACATTCAATCTGGAAAGGAACATGAATTGATTCGTTCGGCGTTTGGAAAAACCCGCGACAAAAAGATCATCCGAAAAAGACAAGCAAGTGGAGACGAAAATCCATTCATTAAAAGTTTCGGCCAGATTAAAAATCTGAGAAGCAAAAATACACAGATGACCCTTAAGAATTGGGGCTCGGATCGGTCCCAATAGCTTCTTCGGTAATATCCGGGAGGGCTCGACTCGCTTCACCCACTTCAAATGTCGAAGGAAAAACCTCAGGTTCCTCGGCAGTGAGCTGAGGGCATTCTTCGGGAGCCATGGTCTCACCAGGGCCTAAGATAGCATCAAGATCGATGTCTGAGATATCCTCGTACTTAGCTTCTTCGGCCCCCGGGGTACAGGTATCAAAATGTTTGGCATCCAAAAAGGATAAATCCCATTCGGGATGTGCCTGAGAGATCTTTGCTCGAGTCTCCTCTTCGCCGAACCTAAATGCATCGGCACAAGCCTCTCTATGCTCCTCAAAAAATTAGGCAGAACTCTTGTACTCCTCCATAGCCGAAGCAATTCGGTTATTGGCTTCAATTAACTGGCCCCCGAGATCGATGTTCATCTGACGACTCACGGACAGTTCCACCCTTAGAGCTTTAAGTTGCTCCTGCGTCTCGAACTCAATTTTGCCCATCTGCAAAAACACAGAACATTCACCCACGAACAAAAAAAAGTACCGAAAGCAAACTAAGGGGAAGACACTATAGCTCTTCCTCCCACCGATCCATCTCATTGCTTAGCTCCTGAACTCTTTCCAAGGCCTTCAGCTTAGCTGACTTATTTTGTTGAAGGCCCTCCTTGAGGTCATCAATTCAGGACTGCTTGTCTCCAATTTCCCACCGAGATCGATTGAGATCTTTAGTAAGCCGAGCAATCTACTCATTTTTCCATCTTAGCCAATTCTCCATATCGGCGAATTCCTTATTCAAGTCGGCGAGCTGATCTCGTTGCCGCCGACACTTGCAGTCCTCCTCCTCGAGCCTCTTACTCCAATTATTTTTATCTTCGGCATGACTAGCCCTCAGCTGGTTCCACCTTTTGTCAAAATACTGCTGCATGGCCTTAACATCATCGTCATGCTTCGCCTTAATCTCGGATAACTCCAGGCAAGCCTTGTCCGATTGCTCGTGAAAACCTTAGAGCTCTTTTACTTGGGTTTCAAGCCGAGAGGCCCTTTCAGCTGCAAGGTGGTGAGACTCGCTCGCCCTTTCAAAATCCGCCCTAGTGGATGCCAAGGCCCTAGAGAGCCGACTGGTTGATCCACCCTCACCCGAAGATCACCCAACGGCCAAATTTAAACGCCAAACCAGCACTCTTATGACCAAAGCATTCTGCAAGAAAAACATATGTGAAAAACCATGACATAGCTGACCAATCAAGAATCATAACCTCGGTACATTAACTCACCCGAGAGATATAGTTTGAAGCCATCGTCATGAGAGTAGCATTGCTAATTTCAGGGAGAAGGAAAGCATCCTTCAGCACCCCGAGCCGGCCAAAAGCTGCCTCAATAATATCCTCAGCAGCAGACTCGTCCATCGAGGAACTCCCTCCCGCGCACAAAACGGATCTCATCAAGTAGGTGAGCATATCATCCACCTCCGGGCTGTGACAAAGGAGCTCATAGCCGAAGAACCAGCCTGAGGATCCCGACCCGAGGAATCATCCGCTCAGCTTCCCCTGTCAGAACTCCAATCTGCAAGGCATCGAATGCTTTGGCCTCGATCGAAGGGACCTCGGCCTAAACACCCCTTTCGTCCAGTGATTCCTCATCCTCTTCCTCATCCTCTTCGGCTATCGCCCTATTTTCAGCAAACTCCGTGTGAACTTCAATTTCTCTCACGGCATCCTCTAATGCCGTAACAGAGACACCCTCAATAGGAGGCACTTCGACCTCCACCAACCTCTCTACAGGTGACTCCACTTGAGCCTCGATAGCCACCGCTGCCTCTCCTAGCCCCTCTGCCTGAGCAGAGGTCTCTTCCATGCGCTATGGACTCCTCACTACTGGTGACCGAGGAACCTCTGGCAGGAGGATCGCCGAACCGACTGGCGATATTTTCTCGGCATCGTCTGACACAACTACTATTTGGAGGGGGGGAACCTTGACAGCTCTTTCCGAGCTTCCCCCAATGGCCTCCTCTGCTGTCTCACCTCCCTCCGGCAGGGAGGGCTTATCGGTTACAACTGGCATTTTCACCTCCTCCCTCTTTAAATCAGAGGAGAGATGGCCAACATCGTCTCTCCTGGACTCCCTCGAGCGACACCCGGAAGGATGAGCCCTCTTCTCGGATCTATGCTTATCCCCGGAGCCAGAGCTCCTATGGCGCTTACCCAGCTCCCTCCTTATTTGGCCCGCGAACGTGGACCTCTCGGTTGAAAACACAGTAAACATTCAGTTAAACGACGGCAAGATCATATAAACATACTGACCATTAGAATAGAGACTCACCCTGAGGGTCGATGGAGCTAAGCCCGGCGGCAAAAATGGCATCCTCTGCTAACAAGGTGCTGGCAGAGATCTCCTGACCGCTACGGAGGTTAGCCAGATCCCTCTTCTCCTGTTCGCTCAACTCCATACGCGCCTCTGGATCCTTCACATAACTAGCCCATCCTCTTAAAAAATCTGAGCCGATGTTTCCTTCGGCAATAAGAAATTGGGACTTCCACCCCTTTATCAAAGAAGGGTTATCAGAGATCATCTTGAACGACTTTCGGGGCCAATGTAGGGCCACTCAAAACTCCTCCTAGAAACCAGATTGTAACAAACTCGAAATAAGGGAAGAGTCGCAGTCACCCCAATGCAACTGCACATCGAGATAAACCCGACGAGATTGCGCCAGCTATTCGGAGCTACCATCGTCGGGCATATGTTGTAGAACCTCATCACCTCCTATATCAGTGGGTGAAGAGGGAATCTGAGACCTGCCCTCAAATTCTCCTCGTAGAAGAAGACTCCCCGGCTCAGCTCGGCTGAAACCCGGTGCTCGATCCTCGGCGCCCTTAAGGCTACATCCAAAGGAACTCTATAATGGCGATGGATCCTATCCAGATCTAAGGTTACCTCAGAGGCAACATCGCCTGGACCGCTCATGTTGGCTGAATAGGGGGTAAGACACGAACATACAAGCAAAGGCTCAGAGAGAGCAGAAAATCTCTGTGGCAGGAACAAAGGGGCATTGCAGAAGGAGCGCCGCCCCAACCCTCTTTAAATAAGTGCTCAGAAAGAAAGCCCTAGATGCCAAAGACCCCGATATGGGCACCAGAAATAAAGGACTTATGCGACGTGGAACCTTCGCTATCGTGACTTGTTGGAAACGAGGCGATTCCTCCTCGAGCAGCGGCAAAAAATGATGACGTAACAATAGCCCGTCATTTAAGATATCATCATTGCCCACCTTTTTGAATCCCCCAAATAAGATTGCTTCAGAATTCTACTCCCTATATCCGAAATTACACTTCGGACTAGGGAGTGGGGGGCATGTGATGAGGGATAAAATTGTCATTGCATTATTGACCGCTTACATTGGAGATGGGGTCACGCTTGTTGTTCAAGTATTGATTTTGATGATTAATAAAAGACATGAGTATATTTACTATGTTTCTAATAGATTTAACAAGTGTTACAGGGATTAAAAATGTTTGATCAATCAAAAGGAATAAAGAAACAAGTTATGAATCAAAATGTCAAAAGAATTTTTCAAAGCTCAGAGCTTGGAGTCGACACCCAAATGGTCAGGAGCCGACCCCAAGGCATATCAAAATTTTTGAAATTTTGGCACGGTCTGAAGTCGACACCCAGAGTTTTAGAGTCGACTCCAACCTGAGAAACAGAGAAGTGTATTCTGTCTCAGTTTTCGGAGCCGACACCCAGTATTTGGGAGCCGACACCTGAGAGTTCGGGAGCCGACACCTAATTTTCTGGAGCCAACTCTAACCTGAGAATAGAGAGCGTGGTTTTTATGAGCATTTCTGAGCCAACACCTTCGGATTGCGGAGCCGACCCCCGAAAGCGGCGAGCCGACACTTAACTTTCTTGAAGCCGACTCCTCAACAACTTTTTATTTTCTATTTTTGGATACCTAACTTGGAGCCGACACCTGAAAAGTTGAGCCGATTTCCAATATGTCAGGAACGATTTTTTATTTGTTAGAACGGACTCCAACGGTAAGATTTCTTTTTACCTAACCTCTAACGGCTATTTTCTTTGTGTGTAGAAAGATCCAAACAACTCACAACGGCTATATTTCCACCTAAACCTGAATTAAGAAATCTATAAAAAGGAAAATCGTCCGTTTAAAAATATATATATAGAAGAGAAATACAAGAGAGAGAGAGAAAAATCGAGAAAAATACTCTGTGAAAAAGAGAGAAAAATAAGAGGAAAGACTTAGAGCTCAAATCCATCAACTACAGAAAGCTCAAAGAGAAATCCACAAGCTTCTCAAGTTCAAATCAAGAAGATTTCTATCTTTAGAAGAGAGATAGCAAAAGCCCCAAATCTCAACTTCTCAACTGCAAATTTCTGAAGAATATGAGCTGAGGCCCTGATTCAATCTTTCAAAGAAGAGAAAAAGAGAAAAGAATAAAAGCACACATTCAAAGAGCTTCAAACATGCTTTCTTATCATTGTTTAGTTTATTATTTATTTGCTTATTGAGGAGCTGCTGTGTACTAAACTCTATTTTTCATTAGTGTTTGCTAATTCAATCAGGGAATTGAATTAGGAGATAGTATACCTCAGTACAAGCTAAAGATAGCTTGTTGTTGGGTTGTGTGCTGGTGAGCCCGAAAACTAGCTGGGTTCGTTGTGATCCCGAGGGAACAAAAGTTTTGAGTTGTGAGCTTGTAAAACAACTCGACTATAATCAAAAGGATTATAGTGTGGACCCAAGTAAAGCTTGGGAGTGGACGTAGGTGTTGGATACACCGAACCACTATAAAATCTTTGTGTTTGACGTGCTTTGTTTCTTAGTCTCTCTCTATCTCATTTATTTGTGATTAGCATTTATCTATTTTGCACTTAAGCTCTTTCATATCAAAGCAAAAAGTTTTTTAAAAGAGTTAAATTTTTTAAGAATCCAATTCACCCCCCCTCTTGGGTTGCCATCTGGGCCAACAATTGGTATCATAGCTAGTGCTCATTTCTTGTTTGATCCAATGATCAAGAGTTAAAGATCCAAATGGCAGCTCAAGCTGATCTTCATATGCTGAAGGTCATTCTACCAATAGACCTCCTTTATTCAATGGTTCTAATTATTCTTATTGGAAAGCTAGAATGAGAATTTTTATTCAAGCTTTAGATTATGAGCTTTGGAGTGTAATCACTAATGGACCTAGCACACCCACACACTTAGTAGATGGTTCAATAGTTCCTAAACCCGAAAGGGATTGGAATGAGAACGATAGGAAAATGGCTCAGCTCAATGCTAAGGCCATGAATGTTTTATATTGTGCTTTAGATGCTAATGAGTTTAATAAATTTCTACATGTATTTCCGCAAAAAAATTTGGGATAGACTAGAAGTTACCCATGAGGGTACTAATCAAGTCAAAGAATCTAAGATTAATATTCTTGTTCATAAGTATGAATTGTTTAGCATGTAACAAAATGAAACTATCGCATGCATGTACACTAGATTTATTGATATTGTAAATGGTCTAAAAAGTTTTGGTAAGACCTATACTAACTCTGAATTGGTTCGTAAAATCCTTAGGTCTCTTCCAAGATCATGGAAAGCGAAAGTAACTACCATCCAAGAAGCCAAAGATTTAAATACATTACCTTTAGAAGAGCTACTTGGATCATTGATGACCCATGAACTGACCATGAAGCAACATCAAGAGGAAGAGGTAAAAAAGAAAGAACAATTGCCCTCAAAGCTGCAGAAATTAAGAAGAGCAGCAGTGATGAAGAAGAAGAAGATGAGGAGGAGACTGCACTTCTTGCTAAGAAATTCAAAAGATTTATGCAAAGAAGGAGACCCTTCATAAGAAAAAAATTTGAAACAAAGATGGATGGTGAAAAAGAAAAAGAAAAGGACAAGGATAAAGAGAAAGACCCCCTCATATGCTATGAATGTAAGAAACCAGGGCACTTTAGATATGATTGTCCTCAATTGAAAAAGGGATACAAGAAAAAGAAAAGACATACGTTGCAACATGGAGTGACAGCAAAGAATCCTCATCCAAGGATGAACAAAAGGAGTTGCAAACATTTGCTTTATGGCAAAAGAAGACGATGAGGTATGTACCGAAACTCATGACTTTACCTTTGACGAATTGCTTGATGCATTTAATGAATTAGTTAGTGATTTCAAAATTTTGAAAAAGAAAAGCAAAGTTTTAAAAAATGATAATTCAAATCTTGTCAAGGAAAAGGATAAACTAACACATGAAGTTGAAGAATTGAAATCTGAAAATAAGAGTTTGTTAAAAGATAAAGAGTCAATTTCTAATGAAAATGTTAGCTTAAAGAAAGAAGTTGATAAATATAAAAATATAGTTGATAAATTTACATATAGCTCAGAAAAACTTAATTTGTTATTGAGTAATCAAAAGCTGTATTTGATAAAGCTGGATTAGGTTATAGGCCTAACAAGAAGCAAAAGTATGTTAAAATTTCTTTAGAAAAGAACAGGATAAAAATGATGTTTCATGTTATTGTTGTAACAAAAAGGGACATAAAGCTTATGAATGCAATTTTAGAAAATTAATAAGAATTTAAGTAGTAAAGAAAAGAAAATATGGGTTCCGAAAGGAACAATCTTTGTTGCTACTAACCATGAAGGACCCAAGAAAGCTTGGGTACCTAAACAGAAAGTTTGATTACTTTGCAGGAGTGTCTTGCAGCCAAAAGATCAAAAAAAGTGGTATCTTGATAGCGGCGGCTCAAGACACATGATGAGTGACAAAGAGCAATTCATCACCCTTGAGGATAAAAGAGGAGGAGTTGTCACATTTGGTGATAATGGTAAAGGCTAGATTATGGAATTTGGTAAAATTCAATAACTCCCTCCACTTTTATTGAAAATGTTCTTTATGTAGATGGTTTAAAGCATAACTTAATTAGTATTAGCCAATTGTGCGATAAAGGTTTCAAAGTTTTATTTGAAGCTTCTATCTGCACCGTCTCTAATCCTATTAACAATAGCATATATTTACTGGATATAGAAATGACAATGTATACTTAATTGATTTGGATAATTATCTACAAGTAATCATTGCCTAATTACTGATAATGCTAATGTAAATAAGATTGGATGGCTATGACATCATAGATTAGGTCATGCAAGCACACACTTGATTTCAAAATTGATTAGAATGGACTTAGTTAAAGGACTTCCAATGTTAGATTTTGAAAATAACCAAATTTGTGATACATGTCAATTTGGAAAACAAACTAGAAACTCTTTCAAATCTAAAAATATTGTTTCCACTTCTAGGCCACTAGAGCTACTTCACATGGACCTTTTTGGACCTACTAGAACAACAAGTCTAGGAGGAAAGAAATATGGCCTTGTGATAGTAGATGATTATTCTATTCACTTGGGTATTATTTTTGGCTCACAAGGATGAGACTTTCTCAATATTTTTGAAATTCTTCAAGAAAGTCACTAATGAGAAAAACAACACCATAGTGTCTCTTAGAAGTGATCATGGCACTGAATTTGAAAATCAATTGTTTGAAATTTTGCATTGAACATGGTATTCATCATAATTTCTCTGCACCTAGAACACCTCAGCAAAATGGAGTTGTAGAAAGAAAAAATAGGACGTTAAAGACATGGCCTGTACCATGCTATGTGAAAGTAACCTACCAAAATACTTTGGGGCGGAAAGCTATAAACACGACATGTTACATCCTTAACAGAGCTCTAATTAGGCCAATTCTTAAGAAAACTCCCTATGAATTATGGAATAATAGGAAACCAAACATTAGTTATTTTCATGCATTTGGCTGTAAATATTTTATTCATAATAATGGAAAAGATAATCTTGGTAAATTTGATGCAAAATCTGATGAAGGCATATTCTTAGGATATTCAACAACTAGTAAAGCCTATAGAATATTTAACAAGAAATCCTTAATTGTAGAAGAATCTATTCATGTAGTTTTTATGAGTCTTTAGCATCAAGTTCAGAAAAGATTGATGATGAGGAATATACAAATATTCTAGAAAGAGATATTGAAAAATTAAATATAGATGTATCTTCAGATCATGAATAATAAGCTAAAGATGATGATTTACCTAGGGTTGATGTTATTGGTACTAATCATAATGAAGTAGATCTTCCTAGAGATTGGAGATATGCCTATGGTCATCCGAAGGAATTGATTATAGGTAATCCATCTCAAGGAGTAAGAACTAGATCATCTATGAGGAATATCAATAATCATCTTGCATTTGTATCTCAAATTGAACCTAAAACTATTGAAGAAGCTGAAAAAGATAGTAATTGGATGCTAGCTATGCAAGAAGAATTAAATCAGTTTACTAGGAATAATGTATGGTCCTTAGTTAATAGACCTAAAAGTCATTCAGTTATAGGATCTAAATGAGTATTTAGGAATAAATTGGATGAAAATGGCATAGTAATCAGAAATAAAGCTAGATTAGTTGCAAAAGGATATAATCAAGAAGAAGAATTGATTTTGATGAAACTTTTGCACCTGTAGCTAGATTAGAGGTAATTAGATTACTACTTGCATTTGCATGTCATATGAACATCAATCTATTTCAAATGGATGTTAAAAGTGTGTTTTAAATGGTTTTATAAATGGAAAGTTTTTGTGGAACAACCACCTAGTTTTGAAGATCATGAATTTCCAAATCATGTTTTTAAATTACACAAAGCACTATACGGTTTAAAACAAGCACCTAGAGCTTGGTATGATAGTTAAGCAAATTTCTAATTGAAAATGGTTTTTCTAAGGAAATGTAGACAAAACCCTATTTTTGAAAAGAAAAGACAAAGACTTATTAGTAGCACAAATATATGTAGATGATATTGTATTCAGCTACTAACAATCATTTGTGTCAAGAATTTGCTAAGCTAATGCAGGGTGAATTCGAGATGAGCATGATGGGAGAACTCAACTTCTTCCTAGGACTCCAAATTAAGCAAAGCAAAGAAGGGATTTTCATCAACCAAACAAAGTACACAAAGGAAATACTCAAGAAGTTTGGAATGGAATCAATCAAACCCCTTGGAACACCTATGAGTCCTTCATGCAAATTGGATAAAGATGAAGACGGTAAGAAAGTTGATCAAAAATACTATAGAGGTATGATCGGATCTCTACTTTACTTAACCACAAGTAGACCTGATATCATGTTTGCTGTTTGTTTATGTGCTAGATTTCAATCAGAACCTAAAGAATCTCACTTAATTGCTGTAAAAAGAATACTAAGATATCTAAGTGGAACAAAAAATGTAGGATTATGGCATTCTAGAGATTCAACACTTAATTTGATTGCTTATTCAGATTCTGATTATGCTGGATGTAAACTAATAGAAAAAGTACAAGTGGTGCATGTCAATTTTTAGGAATAACTTAATCTCTTGGTTTAGCAAAAAGCAAAATTCGGTTGCATTATCTACTGCTGAAGCAGAATATGTTGCAGCTGAAGTTGCTGTGCTCAAATCCTTTGGATTAAGCGACAACTTGAAGATTATGGCATAACACTTGATAAAACTCCTATTAGATGTGATAATATAAGTGCAATCAATTTAACTAAGAATCCAATACAACATTCAAGAACTAAGCACATTGAAATTAGATATCACTTTATAAGAGAACATGTAGCTAACAATGAAATTTGCCTTGATTATGTTAATACTGAAGAACAGTTAGCTGATATATTTACAAAACCTTTGAGTGAAGAGAGATTTTGTTATCTTAGAGGAGAATTAGGAATTTGTGATCCTTTGGAATGATCCTGAAACTCCTAAGGAAAGATTATCTAGAATTCAATCAATTTCCTATGATTTCTTTCATGATTTTAAGGACAATTTATCTAGACTTTTGAGCAATTTGATTCTCCACATTCCAAAATTTTTCAAAAATTTATTGACCTTTTTTGACAAGTTTCGGCTGTTTGAAACTCTTTTATTTTTCTCTGAAACTGTCATGGAGTCGACACCTTAATCTGTGGAGTCGATACCTTGTCTGTGTCGCTCTCGGTCTCTAACCTTGGAGCTGACACCGCTTAAGCGAAGCCGACTCTAGCTCGGGCGCTAACAGTGTTAGCGACTTGGAGTCGACACCCGACTTTGCGGGAGTCGACACCTAGTGGACCCAAATTGATTATGTTAGGGCAAAGTCGACACCTTCTCATTTTCTATCTTCTCGAAACCTTCTCCAAAACCCCTCCAAACCTCCCAAAGCCAAATACTCCTCAAATCAACCATTTCCTAAGATTCCAATGGCACCTAAGCGTAAGGGATCGGTCTTTGATGCTCTCGTGGCTACAAGGAAGCGCATGGCTCGGCATCCCGTCCGTGAACCTTCCCCAAGAGATGATTCCTCTTCAACTCACTCGGATAATCCTAGCCCTTCCTCTCCTAAGTAGATATCCTTGCTGGGCGAGTCATAACCATGGGAAGAAAGGTGGATTTCGATTTCTTTGAAGCCGAGGGTTTTGCAATCGGTAGATAAATTAAAGAGCTCGGTTGGGATAAGGTATGTTCTTTGGATGTTCCACTTATCCAGTCCTAGTTAAGGAATTTTTCTCAATTTATCAAGGGAGATGGTGGAATAGTCAGTTCTGTAAGAGGAAAGAGAATTCATCTCACATTTCAGATCTTAGGAAATCTTTTAGGCATCCCTGTCACTGGGCTTGCGGCGGACATTCACAGTGAGAGATCAGATGCTTTGTCAAGGATGTTAGGAAGAGAAATAATAGAGTTTGAGGAAGTTAGGGCAAATCAATTGCCACTTGAACTTAGATTGCTGCATAACATTTGTGGTAGGATCTTATTTCCCAAGACTGGCCATTTTGAGTATGTCTCAGAGCGAGACATAGTGATTATAGATAGTATCTTGATGGGTCAGCCAATTAATCTTGCTGGATGATGATATGGTATATGGCTGAGGCCGGAGGCAAGAGGAGATCTTCATTGCCTTATGGGATGATCCTAACCATGGTTTTTAGAAGTCAAGGAGTTGTGATTTTTGACAATGAGCCATCGAAGAACCTTAGACACACAGATTACTACAGCTTGGCTACTGTGCACAGAATGGGGTTTGTAAAAGTGGATAGTAGATGGGAAAGGAAAGGCCATCTGGATGAGAGAGCAGCTGATATTAGGGCTACTGCACCATCTGAGATAGGTCCATCAGCGAGACATCCATCACCAGAGCCTAGCATATCTTCACCACCACCGGCACCTACTCCAGCTCCTGCACATGTACCACCGCCTATGTCATCTATTGGTTTTTCTGATATCCAGTTAGAACACTTAAAAGTTTATTTGCTACTCACAAGGAAGAAATGAAAACAGAAATTGACAATAGTTTAATGAATTTAAGAGAAATGTATTATTCTTTGGATGAAAGAATTGGTAAAATTGAATCTACACTTGGAGCCTCCAGAATCTTTGAAGAATGATCTCAAGAATATTTTTGAAGAACTTAAAGATATTGGTGGAGATTCAGAGACTTACTCCAAATGCAATGCTGAGCTTCAGGACAAAATTATGACTACATGTGCATTTGTTGATAGAAGACTAAAGGAATTTGTAAGAACTCAAAGTGAAGGAATGGGAAAAATATTAGAAGATTTGCAAAGACTTCTTAGAACTAATCTTTGATTACATTGTAATGAAGTTCTTTGATGTAATTAAAAGATGATGTTTAGTTTAGTTTGATGTTGATTTACTTTTTACTAAATTTTGATGTAATGAAGTTTCTTTTTGCAATATGATGTAATACTTGACTTTATGTAATGAACTTATTTGATACTTAATGAATATCATTTGATCTTTGAAGCATCTCTCAATTTTATCATTTAACTTGAAACTTCTTAACCTTTTTGTTGATTACAAAAAAGGGGGAAAAAGTAATTGATAGTCGTATATGCATCAAAAGTTAAAAAGAGGGAAAAGTATTTGTATATGCATTGGAATAAATAAGCTTAATTAATTGGTATTACATATAGAGAGAAGTAATTTGACATATGTGCACTTAATTTGATATAATGTGATGATTAATTAGTATTTAATTTGACATATGTGCATTTGATATAATTTGATATGATTGTTTAATTAGTATCAAACATTAAAAGTTTACTGTTAAGTTGAGTATCATAGGGGGAGCTACTTCGTTCAGGGGGAGCTTACCTATGAGAACTAAATATTTAAGAAATTTGAGTTGAAAATCTTATTAGCTAACTCATGCATATACTCAATGTTTTTATAATCATCAAAAAGGGAGAGATTGTTGACTCAAGTATTGATTTTGATGATTAATAAAAGACATGAGTATATTTACTATGTTTCTAATAGATTTAACAAGTGTTACAGGGATTAAAAATGTTTGATCAATCAAAAGGAATAAAGAAACAAGTTATGAATCAAAATGTCAAAAGAATTTTTCAAAGTTCAGACCTTGGAGTCGACACCCAAATGGTCAGGAGCCAACCCCAAGGCGTATCAGAAGTTTTCTGAAATTTTGGCACGGTCTGGAGTCGACACCCAGAGTTTTAGAGCCGACTCCAACCTGAGATACAGAGAAGCGTATTCTGTCTCAGTTTTCGAAGCCGATACCCAGTATTCGGAGCCGACACCTGAGAGTTCGGAAGCCGACACCTGATTTTCTGGAGCCGACTCTAACCTAAGAACAGAGAGCGTGGTTTTATGAGCATTTTGGAGCCGACACCTTCGGATTGCGGAGCCGACCCCCGAAAGCGGCGAGCCGCCACTTAACTTTCTTGGAGCCGACTCCTTAACAACTTTTTATTTTCTATTTTTGGATACCCGACTTGGAGCCGACACCTGAAAAGTTGGAGCCGACTCCAACCTGTCAGGAACGGATTTTTTATTTGTCAGAACGGACTTAAACGGTAAGATTTCTTTTTACCTAACCTCTAACGGCTATTTTTTTTGTGTGTAGAAAGATCCAAACAACTCACAACGGCTATATTTCCCACCTAAACCTGGATTAAGAAATCTATAAAAAGGGAAATCGTCCGTTGAAAAAATATATATATAGAAGAGGAAATACAAGAGAAGAGAGGAGAAAAATTGAGAAAAATACTCTGTGAAAAAGAGAGAGAAATCTAGAGGAAAGACTTAGAGCTCAAATCCATCAACCACAGAAAGCTCAAAGAGAAATCCACAAGCTTCTCAAGTTCAAATCAAGGAGATTTCTATCTTTAGAAGAGAGATAGCAAAAGCCCCAAATCCTCAACTTCTCAAATGCAAATTTCTGAAGAATCTGAGCTGAGGCCCTGATTCAATCTTTCAAAGGAGAAGAGGAAAAGAAGAAAAGAAGAAAAGCACACATTCAAAGAGCTTCAAATAGGCTTTTCTTATCATTGTTTAGTTTATTGTTTATTTGCTCATTTGAGGAGCTGCTGTGTACTTAAACTCTATTTTTCATTAGTGTTTGCTAATTCAATCAGGGGATTGAATTAGTGGAGGAAGTGTACCTCGATATAAGCTAAGGATAGCTTGTTGTTGGGTTGTATGCTGGTAAGCCCCGAAAACCAGCTGGGATCGTTGTGATCTCGGGGGAAACAATAAGTTTGAGTTGTGAGCTTGTAAAACAACTCGACTGTAATCAAAGGATTATAGTGTGGACCCAAGTGAAGCTTGGGAGTGGACGTAGGTGTTGGATACACCGAACCACTATAAAATCTTTGTGTTTGTCGTGCTTTGTTTCTTAGTCTCTCTCTATCTCATTTATTTGTGATTAGCATTTATCTACTTTGCATTTAAGCTCTTTAATATCCAAGCAAAAAGTTTTTTAAAAGAGTTAAATTTTTAAGAACCCAATTCACCCCCCTCTTGGGTTGCCATCTGGGCCAACAGCGCTCAATCCAAACGCCCTGCTAGCCAGCTGGCTAGCTGGCGTAACATTCTAGCGACGAGGTCAATTAGCTTTGATGAGGTCGGGTCACCTTGACAACCCGGACCATCTTTATACTCCGGCGATCTGAGCCGAGCTATCCTTATACCTCGGCAACCCGAGCTATCCTTATACCTCGACCATCCGAGCCGAGCCATTCCTCGGTTATTCGAGCCGATCCATTCTACACCTCGGAAAACCAGGTTATTCCTCATTCAGGTCAAACCACGGCATTCAAAATACCTCTGCAGAGTTCGACGCGGGAGAGTTCAAATCCACTATAACTGAATAAGACTCCAGGCGGTGAATCATGCCCAAAAGTGGCATAGAACCCACGAAAGTGGCCTAGGTCTATGTAATCATCGAGCCTCAAGGCATCAACCAGCTCTCCCAGTCATCGATCCTCTAACTGACAAGATACGGACCCTACCGGCCTCATAACAAACTTGATTCGAATCCTAACAGTTCTCAGACCTCATCCAAGGCACGTCCAAGGAATCAAGTGATTACCTATAAATACCACAGCATTCCAACCTCTCAGGTATGCTCGTAAACTCTAAGATAACCCCTTACGCATTCATTTCACTCACTGAATCTCATACTCCATTAGAGCTCTCACAAGAGCCTGAAAGAACATTCCTCTGTGAGAGTCTTCTCCTCACATGTGCTTACTGTGAATCTCCACTGACTTGGGCGTCGGAGGGTCCTCCGCAGAGGGCAACCCCTATGGCACCCTCTGCATGCGGACTGTCTTGCAGGTTCTACCCCGAGGCGACGAGATCGGCATCCGGATCAGAAGCTGGAAGC
>UESW01002202.1:34739-139440 GCA_900491605.1 Calamus simplicifolius | reverse complement strand
ATACCACTCAATCTAGTTAGGAGACGCCCCCGAGTCGGTTCAAGCCCTAACAGCTCCGTACCCATTTGAGTCACCCCTCGGGTCGGCACACAAACTCCCGAGGCAGTTCTAAAGGAGCTCGTTGGCATCGCAACTAATGGGACACCATTCGGTCCGGTTAGGAGACATCCCCGAGTCGGTTCAAGTCCCTAACAGCTTCGTACCCGTTTGAGTCACCCCTCGGACCAGCACACAAACCCCTGAAGCAGTTCTAAAAGAGATCGTCGACATCGTGGCTAACGGAACACCACTTGGTCCGACTAGAAAATGCCTCCGAGTCGGTTCAAGTCCCTAATAGCTCTATACCCATTTGAGTTGCCCCTTGGGCCAGCACAAAACCCCCGAGGCAGTTCTAAAGGAGCTCATCGGCATCACGACTAATGGGACACCACTCGATCCGGCTAGGAGATGCCTCCAAGTTGGTTTGAGTCCCTAACAGCTTCGTACCCATTCGAGTTGCCCCTTGGGTCAGCACACAAATCTCTGAGATGGTTCTAAAGGAGCTCGTCGATATCGCAATTAACGGAACACCACTCGGTCTGGCTAGGAGATGCCCCCGAGTCAGTTCAAGTCCCTAACAGCTTTGTACCCATTCGAGTCACCCCTTGGGCTAGCACACAAACCCCCAAGGTGGTTCTAAAGGAGCTCATCGGCATCGCGGCTAACAGCATACCACTTGGTTTGGCTAAGAGATGCCCTCAAGTCGGTTCAAGTCCTTAACAGCTCCGTACCCATTCGAGTCACTCCTCGAGCTGGCATACAAACCCCCGAGGTGGTTCTAAAGGAGCTTATCAGCATCGCAGCTAACAGAACACTATGCAGTCTGGTTAGGAGACGCTCCTGAGTCGGTTCAAGTTCCTAACAGCTCCATACCTATTTGAGTCACCCCTCAGGCCGGCACACAAACTCCGAGGCAGTTCTAAAGGAGCTTATTAGCATCGCGGCTAATGGGACACCACTCGGTTCGGCCAAGAGATGCTTCCGAGTCGATTCAAGTCCCTAACAGCTCCATACCCATTCGAGTTACCCCTCGGGCTGGCACACAAACCTCCGAGGTGGTTCTAAAGGATCTCGTCAGCATTGTGGCTAATGAGACACCACTCGGTCCGGCTAGGAGATGCCCCCGAGTCGATTCAAGTCCCTAACAGCTCCGTACCTATTCGAGTCGCCCCTCGGGCCGGCACATAAACACCCAAGGCAGTTCTAAAGGAGCTTGTCAGCATTGCGGCTAATGGAACACCACTCGATCCAGCTAGGAGATGCCTCCGAGTCGGTTCAAGTCCCTAACAGCTTCGTACCAATTCGAGTCGCCCCTCGGTCTGGTACACAAACCTCCAAGGCGGTTCTAAAGGAGGTCATCGGCATCGCGGCTAACGGAACACCACTCGGTCTAGCTAGGAGATGCCTCCGAGTTGGTTCAAGTCCCTAACAGCTCCATATCCGTTTGAGTCACCCCTCGGGCTGGCACACAAACCTCTAAGGCGGTTCTAAAGGAGCTCGTCAGCATCGCGACTAACGGGATACCACTCGGTCTAGCTAGGAGATGTTTCCGAGTCAGTTCAAGTCCCTAACAGCTTTATACCCGTTTGAGTCACCCCTCGGGTCAGCACACAAACCCCCAAGGTAGTTTTAATGAAGCTCATCGCATCGCAGCTAACGGGACACCACTCGGTCCGGCTAGAAGATGCCCCCCGAGTTGGTTTAAGTCCCTAACAGCTCTGTACCCATTCAAGTCACCTCTTAGGCCAGCACACAAACCCCCGAGATGGTTCTAAAGGAGCTCATCAGTATTGCAGCTAACAGGACACCACTCGATCCAGCTAGGAGATGCCTCCGAGTCCATTCAAGTCCCTAACAGCTCCATACCCGTTCGAGTCACCTCTCAGGCCGGCACACAAACCCCTAAGGTAATTCTAAAGGAGCTCGTTGGCATCGCGGCTAATGGGACACCACTCGGTCCGACTAGGAGATGCCCCTGAGTTGATTCAAGTCCCTAACAGATCCATACCCATTCGAGTCGCCCCTCGGACCGGCATATAAACCCCCAAGTCGGTTCTAAAGGAGCTCATCGGCATTGCAACTAATAGAACACCACTCGGTTTGGCTAGGAGATGCCTCCGAGTTAGTTCATGTCCTTAACAGCTCCATACCCATTCGAGTTGCCCCTCAAGTGGGCATGCTAATCCCCGAGGTGGCTCTAAAAGATTCCTAAGCATGTTTAAATCTTCCTTGACCAAGGCCGACACCCTGCGCTTGCCCCACCAAGTGGCTGAAGGATGAGGGACTTGGTCAATAACACGAGTTCGTGTGGGCCCTAGTCGGACTGTGAGGAAAGCTGTAACTATTCGCTGCCGAGCCTAAGTTTTTGGAGCTATCGTGACATCGCAGAAACGGAGCAATCATAGAAAATAAGTGAAGACTTTTTAAGCAATTCCTACACTTCTTTCGCTTGGCGGATGCAAGGCATGCAGTCGCACAAACTCAGGAGTGTGGGGGGCATCTGGTGGGGCCAATAAGCCCCATGGGCAATGGTAATCTCACCGGGGTCAGACTAATCATTTTTGGAGATAGCCAATCAACCTCGATCATCAGCCTCGGCCTCAGCAAGATAACCCCTCGACCTTGGCCAGTCGACCCTCAGCCTTGGTCCTCAGCCTTGGCCTCAGCAAGATAGCCAGTTGGCCTCGGTCGTCGGCCTCGATCCTCAGCCTCGATTCTTTTCCTCAGCAAGATAGCCCCTCAGCCTCGGCCAGTCGGCCTCAGCAAAATAGTCAGTTGGCCCAGGTCCTTGGCCTCGATCGTCGGCCTCGGTCCTCGGCCTCTGCCTCAGCCAAACAGCCCCTCGACCTCGGCTAGTCGGCCCTTGGCCTTGGTCCTCCACCTCAGCCTCAGCAAGATAGTTAGTTGGCCTCGGTCCTCGGCCTCGATCCTCAGCCACGGACATCCCGGCACCCCAGCTCGGCCATGGACTCTCGGCCTCTGGCTCCCATCCCGGCTCATGGACATCCCCAGCCTTCATCCTCACTTCCAGCCGCCCAACTCCTCCAACCTTCATCCGTGGCTCTACACCAGCGTCCCCAGCTTTGGCCCCACTTCTGGCCAGGTCTCCTTCCACGATTGTTCCGGCTCCAACTCCGGCACGACCGGCTGCTTTCCGCCTCTCCTCTGTCCTGAAGACTGAGGCTATTAGCTGTTGCCTCTGGTCTCAGGCGACCGATAATAGCCGCTGGCCCTTGACCTCGGCAGCCTCATGAGGGCTCGTGTGCACCATGTTAGTGGTTGCACAGAAGGGGAGGCATGCACCATGCATGCGTGGGAGAGGCAGAGATAGCCCCTTCTATCCCAGCAAGCAGCCCCTGCAATCTGCTTCATGACTCCGACTTCACAGTCCTAACACTGCCTCTCAGTTCCAACCACAACTATTCCCGAGTCCAGATGGAAGTTCTTGGCTTCAGCACCCCTTTTGGTCTTTTTTCCACATGGCCTGCAGCCACCACGTGGCCCACCTTCTACCTGCGACCACCATGAGGCTCATTTACTGACCACAATGCACGCTCGACAAGACTCGACCCACCAATCAGCTGCAGCCACCCGCTCTGACAAGACTTGACTTGCAGCCCTGACATGCCAAAGAAGGAAGCAAGCCCTGCCATTGCTGCCACATTAATGCTGCCATAAATGCTCTGACGAGTGGTAGCACCTTAAGTCTCATAGGTATCAGCTCTGGCACTTCACCCAAAAAGTCATCATTATGAGGCCTCAACCACTCAAATCATACAAACTCTAAGCATCTATAAATTGGGTAAGAGGGACCCCGATCAGGTAAACCCAAAAACTCCAACTACCTCATAGCACTCTAGAACACTCATTCTTGCTCACAGAGAGCAAGGCTCCAAGCTCTCTCTCTTTCTCTTTCAAGCTTCCTCAAGCTCACGGCTATTGCTTAGAGCACTGACTTGAGTATCGGAGGGTCCCCACCGGAATCTTTGGTCCTCAGAACTTTTTGCAGGCTCCCGATCATGAGAAGCTCGCCGAAAGATTTTAGGCCCACTGGAGAAGGCGACCGAACGCTCACAGACGTTCGAGGAGGATCATATGGCAACAACAGCAATTATTCTCTATGACCAAAACCAACGCACTTGGTAGAGCAACAAAGAGTTGCATGATCCCCTGTCCTTCCATATTTCTTTAACTCTAGCGGACAATTCCTTATATTCAAGATGAGATTTTAAGCTGGTGCTTCTTAAGACAAATTTTTTATTATTATTCTTTGTTGCAAGACAAATTCTTTATTATTTTAACATTTAGATTAGTTCAGTATTTTAAATTATGAATATCATTTATGTTGGAATATAAAATAATTGATAATGGCATTTGTTGCCGCCGGGATCTGTCCTTCGACTTGGGCGCAGTCGATCTCCAGGGGCAGACCTGCACACAAGTCCTCGTGCGAGAGGCGTTGGGGATGACCCTCCATGGAAGACCCTCTGACGCTCAAGTCAGTGGGAGGAAATCGGCGATCAATCAAAAAATGGGGAGGTGGATCTCTTCGGGGAGTCTCTCCAGGGGTGGCCGATCGGGAGCTCTAGAGGGCGAGAGCACCGACGAGCTGCTGGCGAGAGCGGAAGAGTGAGAGTGAGGGTGTGAACACATACCTAAGGGGATCTATGAGTGTCATATTTATATACTGTCACCTGGATCTTGAGCGCCTTCTGGAAGGTTTAAAGGTTGTTAGGATACGGGGATGGATCAAATCGGGCCATTGTGGGGCCGTTGGGATCCATATCTTGTCTGTTAGGAGATCGACGGTTAGGAGAGCTCCTTGATGACTTGAGATCTGGTAGGTGTGTAGGTCTCGGGTAGCCGTGATAGGTCCTAGACCACTTCTCAACATGATTCCTTGCCTAGGATGTTGTTACGGCAGGCCTGGGCTCTCCCGCGTCAGGTTTCGCGGAGGTGAGTATCGGATCGTGGATCACTCGATGAAGCCGGGCCAGAAGGCTCGGGGGGAAACGAGCTACAGGAAGCTCGGGAAGCCAAGCAATGGAAGCTTGGGGAGACCGAGCTATGGAAGCTCGGGGGGGCGAGCTATGGAAGCTCGGAGAGACCGAGCTATGGGAGCTCGGGGGAGCCAAGCTATGGAAGCTCGGAGGAGGCCGAGCTATGGGAGCTCGGGGGAGCCGAGCTATGGGAGCTCGGGGGAGACGAGCTATGGAAGCCTGGGAAAGCTGAGCTACTGGAAGCTTGGAGGAGCCGAGCTATGGGATCGGGAGGCCGAGCTATGGGAGCTCGGGAGGCCGAGCTATGAAGCCCGGGAAAGCCGAGCTACTGGAAGCTCGGGGGAGGCGAAGGAAGGAGGTCGGTCTTAGCCTCATCGCACAGATATTGATGCAATGATGATTTTACCCCTCAACACATGCCCTCCACTCCCTAGTTCGAAGCGCAGGTTTGGGCATAGGGAGTATAAGTCCAGGCGGCACGTTTTGGATGGGGCGGTTTGGTTTAGACAGCCCGCGCAATGATACCCTAATTAATACGACATGGCCATCATGCCTTCGTGGGTAAGCTCCTCCAAGAGTGACGGTTGGGAATACGCCACGTCGCGAATCCCGATTAATCCGGCATTTGTCAAGGCGGTTCCGGACGCCTCGGGCGAGGCGCCCCATCTTCTCAAGGCGGCTTCCTTAGTGGGGAAGCAAAGCGATAGCACGCTATATATATATGTTTGCAATGTTTTTCGTTTTGTTTCTTGGAGAGTTTCGCCCTTCGCAACGCTCGCCGCTTCGCCTGGTGCTTTTTTCGGCTAAGATGGCGATGAGCCCCGATGACGTAGCTTCGGAGATCGTTGCTGAGGACGTGGGAAGAATTCGCCAGAGTTATGGCATACCCCAAGACGTTGTCCTATGATTGCCGGGACCTGAACATAGGGTTTCACAAAATCTGGAGCATGGGGTCTTCGTTTACGAAGACAGTTTGAAAGCGGGCTTCCGGTTTCCTCTTCATCCCTTGGTGAAGGAAATCATGACTCACTACAACATCTTTCCGGCGATGGTGGCCCCTAATAGTTGGCGGAGCATCATCGGATTTATCTCAATTTGTCACCAGATTCAGATTGTCGCCACTCTCCCCCTTTTCGTGCCTGCTATCACCTGATACCCGGGAGAAATCAGAGTGGCCCTACATCAGACCTCGGAGGCCCTTCAACGTGATTGTGGATAAGCCGTCCTCTATAAAGGGATGGAAGAGCCGGTTTGTTATCGCCGAGGGGAACATCGGTTCCGACTTTCCTCGGAAATGGGGGAACTTTGTTAGGGATGCGGAAATGCATCCGATTTTGTTATAGCAGGAGGAGAGAGATCTGGATGTCCTTCGCAATGGCCAAGTGTTCTCGGCCAACGATCTGTTATCGAAGGGGGCCCTCTTCGCAGCCGGGCTTAGCTCCCTGGACCCGCAAGGTGAGTCCTCCTTTTTACTTTTTCTACTGCGTGTTTTCCCGACGAATGTGTTTGGATCTAATCGCATATGTTCTGTTCTTACAGCCAAGAGGTCGGCATTGTTGAGCCTCATCAAGAGGAAGAGAGGCAAGCGCCCAGGGGAGAGCAGTGGCGCGGATAGTGGTAGGCCCAAGAAAAGGGCTCATACCTCCGTAAGAAGCCCTTCGGACACCGGAACGGCCACGACAGGATCGCCGGGGCGAAGGAGGATCCAGGGAGGACAGCTGCGATCCCTTGTCCTCCCATAGTGGAAATAACGGATAGTTTAGATGAGACTCCATTGGCTCGTCCGGCCGCATCCCCTGTGAAAGAGGAGCCGGCGATGGATTCAGCAGAAGCGGTCGTTTCTGGGGGGCCTTCCGCCCCGCGGGGCTATTAGCGACTCCAGTGGGGGAGCAAGGGAGAGAGGCTGCCGGTGGTGAGGTTCGGGAGGAGTCTGAGAGTAGTGATGCTGGACCGCCCGTAGCGGGTCAAGAAATAGGCCATACAGAGGCCTCGAGGGAGCATGCGGAGGAGACGCAGGTGATGGTGACCGGAAAAGATGGGTCGGAAGAAGAAGAAGCGCGCAAGGTGAGAGTCCCGCAATGGGGACCTCTTCGAAAAGGATTCTGGGGAGGCTGGCGCTTGGGTTGGCCGAACTGTCCGAAGAAGCCCAATCTAGGGCTCTGATAGAAGAGGCCGGGAGGTTGAAGGCCTCTCAGACGGAAGTCGCCCAGGTTGGTTCCTCGGGCGGAGTGCTGGCGTCTGAGTTTGGCGACGGGGGCCAGCGTTCAAGCCAGGAGAGACAACGCCGAACTTCAATCGCGCATAAAGGTGTCCGAGAAGTTCGAGGAGCTTCTGGCCATTAGCAATAGAAGTTTGGAGGGGATGAAGGCGGCATATCAAGCCGCTCTAGCCGAAGCGTCCAAGCAAAAAGGCAAAGCGGAGGAGTTGCAGGGACTCCTGGCGAAGAATGACGATGCCTGCTTGGAGCTGGCCAGAGTTGAGTCGAAACATTCCGAGGAGGTGAAGGCGATACGGGGGGAGCATAGTGAGAGTTTGGGTCGGCTGGGAAGGGAAGCTGCTGACGAGAGAAAGCGCCTGACCAGAATGCTCAACGAAATGGAGGAGAAACTGAAGCGGCGCGATGGCGAAATCGCTGACTTGAGGGACGACGCTAAATGGCACCAAGGGATGATAGCTTGGGTGAGCAATGAGCTATCCCAAGCCCGGGGGGAGGTCGAAGCCAAACAGTTAAGGATTAATGCTCTGCAGGAGAGGGTTGAGTTGGTCGGGGCTGATAGAACAAGGGCCAGGGGTGAGACCGAGGAGCTGACCAAGAGGTTGGCTAGACAAGAGGAGGAGGTACGATCTCATCCCCCCTTTTTAGCTTCTTCTATTGGTCTCTTGTGATGCCGACTGATTTTGGTTTTGCAGATGGCAAAGTTAAGGTTGGAGAATCGGGCTTTCCAAGGCGAGCTCGTGTCTAACCGCAATAAGAGCTCAGAACTGAGGCGCGGGCTGGCGAGTTCGAGGAGCAAAACGTTATTCTACGGGCCCAAGTCACGGAGGTTGAGAGGCAAGATGCTGAGGCTAAGGTGCAACTTTCCATACTCAAGGGGGAGCAGGACGTGATCGGCGCTGACGCCTTCCAACTCGGAGTGGAAGAGTGCAAGGACAGGATATCCAGCGAGCACCCAGAATGAGATCTCTCTTTTTTGGATACTGAAGTTCCTGACGCTGGTGAGTTTGAGGGAGAAGAGGAGGAAGAGTATATCGACGCCTCCGATACCGATCCTGGTGCCGCCCCAGGTCCCAGCGAAGCCGCAGCTTCTGAAGGACGATCAGTCTGCCGCTAAAGGGGCAAAGGCATTAGAGAAAGGCGAGTCTAGTCACACCTCTGCGGATGTAACCGAGGGTTCCAGAACTGACGTGGTTCCCGGCCTTTAAGAGCCACCTCTGTGTTTTTCTTTCTGGAAAACTGTTGGATGTCTTTCAATAAATAAACTCTCCATTTCTATTTGAGTGTTTCTCCTTGGACGGCCCTTTGCTTCAAATCTCGCCTTGATCGCGAGCGACTTAGGTGTTGGCCTAAGGCGGGGCGATGGCTTTGATCGGCGAACCAAAAGGCGGCCCGATCCGGTTCAAGTTCGTTCGATACAATAAATTAATAAAAATTTGAGGAACGAAGTTGGTCGGTTGAGGCCGACTGGTTCACGCGCTGAGTCATGGCTCTGTTTGGGATAGACGCTTTGTTCGACAAGTTATAGGGGCGTTTCCCAAAAGCTTTAGTAGCAAAAGGGGGAACTCCCCGGCTTTTGCTTGGGGTTCGCGGCCGGTTATGTGGGGCTTTATTGAACCCTTTAGGGGTTTGCCGGAGGCACATTCTTTGTGCGTGTTGATGGTTTTTCGTGTAGCATGCCTTTTTTCAAATCGACCGAGGTTCTGGGGACTACTTAGGAGCCCCTCGGCTTTAACCGGGGCCCATGTACTTCGGTTTTCCGCCGGGATTTTAGCCCGAAGAATTTTTGCTTGGCCCTGCCAAGGTTCAGATATTAGTTGCTCGGCCCAGCCGAGGTTCGGAGAATGTGTTGCTCGGCCCAGCCGAGGTTCGGAGGATTTGTTACTCGGCCCAGCCGAGGTTTGGAGAATTTTTACTTGGCCCTGCCAAGGTTCGGAGAACTTGTTGCTCAGCCCAGCCGAGGTTTGGAGAATTTTTACTTGGCCCTGCCAAGGTTCGGAGAATTTGTTGCTCGGCCCAGCCGAGGTTCGAAGAATTTTTACTTGGCCTTGCCAAGGTTGGAGAATTTGTTGCTCGGCCCAGCCGAGGTTCGGAGAATTTTTACTTGGCCCTGCCAAGGTTTGGAGAATTTATTGCTCGGCCCAGCCGAGGTTCGGAGAATTTTTACTTGGCCCTGCCAAGGTTCGGAGAATTTGTTGCTCGGCCCAGCCGAGGTTTAGAGATTTTTTACTTGGCCTTACCAAGGTTCGGAGAATTTGTTGCTCGGCCCAGCCGAGGTTCGGAGAATTTTTACTTGGCCCTGCCAAGGTTCGGAGAATTTGTTGCTCGGCCCAGCCGAGGTTTGGAGAATTTTTACTTGGCCCTACCAAGGTTCGGAGAATTTGTTGCTCGACCCAGCCGAGGTTCGGAGAATTTTTACTTGGCCCTGCCAAGGTTCGAAGAATTTGTTGCTCGGCCCAGCCGAGGTTCGAAGATTTCCTGTTTAGACAGGTAGCTCGGTTGTACCGAGGATTGGTAAGCAGCATCTGTTTCTTTTTGCAATCATTGGCAATGCAGTGTATAATGATTCACGTTGCAAATTACGAAAAAATGTGTAGACGGAAATGTATAATGAGGCGTATGAAAATGAACTCAGAGAGGACATACCCTATTGATAATATTTACGGAGATTGTCTGAGTTCCACGTCCGGGGGATGGATTTCCCATCTAAATCTTGTAGCTTGTAGGTTACCGGTCCAATGATCTCCGCTACTTGGTACGGGCCTTCCCAGTTTGGCGCCAGCTTTCCTTGTTCCAGCGGTTTGGAAACAGAGGCCTTTCGGAGGACAAGGTTGCCAGGTAGGAAGGCTTTCCCTTTGACTCTGGAGGCGTGGTAACGGGCCACCCTTTGTTGATAAGCCGCCACTCTGATCCGGGCCTTCTCTCTAATCTCCTCCACCAGGTCGAGGTTGGTGCGGAGCTATTCATTGCTAGCTTCCTCTGAGTAGCTTTCCACCCGCAATGATGGGAGGCCTATTTCCACAGGGATAACGGCCTCTGTACCGAAAGCCATCCGGAATGGGGTTTCACCTGTCGGGATTCTCGGGGTGGTGCGGTAGGCCCATAAGACATGATGCAGCTCCTTCACCCACCTGCCTTGGGCTCTGGAAAGGCGAGCTTTGATTCCCTGAAGGAGGGTCCTGTTGGTTACTTCGGCCGCTCCGTTGGCTTGTGGGTGCCCGACCGAAGTGAGGTGGTGACGGATTCCATGCTCCTCACAGAACTGGCAGAATTTAGAGTTGTCAAACTGCTTACCGTTATCGGTGATTATGGTGTGCGGGAGGCCGAATCGGCAGATGATGGATCTCCATACAAAATCTCTGGCCCGTGCCTTGGTTATTTGTGCAACTGCTTCCGCTTCGACCCATTTGGTGAAGTAGTCGATGGCGACAAATAGAAATTTCCGCTACCCCGTGGAAAGCGGGAATGGACCGAGGATGTCCATCCCCCATTTGGCGAAGGGCCAAGCGGAGGATATGGAAACTAGTTTGGCGGAGGGGAGCCTTTGGATGCTTGAGTGCCTCTAGCAGGGGTCGTAGGCTCAGACTATATCGTCTGCATCCTTCTGCATGGTCGGCCAGTAGTAGCCTTATCGCAGCACCTTGTGGCATAGGGACCGGCTTCCCAGATGGTTGCCCAAATCCCTTCATGTACCTCGCGCAGAGCATAATCTGCTTTGGACGGGCGAAGGCATCTGAGCAGCGGCATGGAAAAGGACCGTTTGTAAAGCTGGTTGTCAATCAACACGTAGTGGGTGGCCTACAGCTTCATCTTTCTAGCCTCTCTCCGGTCGGACGGAAGCGACCCTTCTTTGAGATATTTGAGGATAGGGTCGAACCATGACGGTTCGGCCTCAACTTGCATTATTCGGTCGGCTTCCGCGATGCTGGGCTTTTCCAAAGTCTCCAGGTGGAACTTTTGCTCGGCATCCATTGACTCCGCGGTCGCCAATCGGGAGAGTAGGTCGGCACGGGCATTCTCGGATCTGGAAATCTGAATGATTTCAAATTCGGCAAAATAGGGAAGCAGGCTCCGCACCTCTTGAAGATAACGAACCATGTTCGGCTCCCGGGCTTCAAACTCTCCTCGTACATGATCGGCTACCAGCTGAGAGTCGGTGAAGGCATTAAGCTTCTCCACCTTCAGATTGTGGGCGATTCGGAGGCCGGCTAACAGGGCTTCGTACTCGGCTTCATTGTTGGAGGCTGGGAAGGAGAATCGGACGCCATATTCGAAGGTTATCCCCTCCGGACTGGTAAGAACCAAGCCCGCACCGGAGCGATGGGCATTAGATGACCCGTCGACATGGAGGAGCCACCGGGCCTCAAATTTTGGTTCTTCGAAGGAGTCTGGGGCAGAACCGTCCTCCGGGATAGTACACTCGAGGAGGAAGTCGGCTAGCACCTAGGCTTTGATGGCTGGACGAGGCTGAAAGTGTATGTCATGCTCGCTTAGCTCGATGGCCCACTTGGTCATTCTTTCCGACATCTCGGGACGGTGGACTACTGCCTTGATGGGTTGGTCGGTCAGGACCGTCACGGAATGTGCTTGGAAGTATGGCCGCAGCTTCTGAACTGAGGTGATTAAGGCCAACACCATCTTCTCAATTCTGCTGTACCTTGTCTCTGCATCGCGGAGTAATCTGCTGACATAGTAGATCGGCTTCTGGACTTTGCCCTCTTCCCTGACCAGCACCGAACAGACTGCACCTTCTGAAACAGCCAGGTACAAGAATAGGGTCTCGCCTGGGGCCGGACTGTTGAGGAGTGGGGGCGAGCCGAGGTACTTCTTGAGATCTTGAAATGACCTTTGGCATTCAGGAGTCCACTGGAAGTTTTTAGCCAACCGGAGGGTTTTGAAGAAGGGGAGGCATCTCTCGGCCGACCGTGCCACAAAGCGGTTAAGAGCCGCTATCCTCCCGGTTAGGCGCTGGACCTCTTTAACAGACGCCGGGGGCGCCATTTGTTGGAGAGCTTGAATCTTCTAGGGGTTAGCTTCGATACCTCGCTGGGAGACCATGAAGCCGAGAAACTTCCCGGAGTTAACACCGAAGGCGCATTTGGTCGGGTTGAGTCTCATCCCATATTTACGCAGCGTTGCAAAGCTCTCTGAGAGGTCCTCGACATGCCGCTGTGCTTCCTTACTTTTGACCAGCATGTCGTCCATGTACACCTCCATATTCCGGCCGATTTGCTCCTTGAATACTTTGTTAACCAGCCTCTGGTAGGTCGCACCTACATTTTTAAGACCAAAAGGCATAACACGGTAACAGTAGGTACCTTGGTCGGTTATGAAGGCGGTCTTTTCTTCATCCTTAGGGGCCATTCGGATCTGATTGTAGCCTGAATAGGCATCCGTGAATGACAGCATATGGTGACCTAAGGTGGCATCCACGAGCTGGTCGATCCGAGGAAGGGGGAAACTGTCCTTCGGGCAGGCTTTGTTAAGGTCGGTGAAGTCGATGCAGATCCTCCATTTGCCGTTCGACTTCTTTACCATGATGACATTTGATAGCCAGCTCGGATAATTTACCTCCCGGATGAAATTGGCCTTGATGAATTTGTCTACCTCTTCTTCAATGGCCTTTTATCGTTCCGGGACGAAGCTCCTCTTCTTCTGCTTGACGGGCCTGTGCATCTCATCCACGTTGAGATGATGGAAGAGAACCTCGGGGCTGATCCCTGGCATGTCGAAGGCAGACCAGGCGAAGATGTCAGCGTTGCTTCGGAGGAACCTGATCAATCTGTGCCGAGGCTCTCCTTTGAGCAGCGATCCAATTTTTATGGTTCGGTCGGGCCGAGCCTCATCCAATGGCACCTCCTCCAATTCTTCTACCGGTTCTCCCCGCTGTTCGGCGAATTCCTCGCGAGCGTCTAGCCCATCAACTTCCGGCATCCTAGACTGAAGGCTTGTAACGAAGCACTGCCGAGCCATGGCTTGACTTCCTCGAACAACTCCAACTCCTCGCTCGGTGGGGAACTTCATGGATAGATGCGGGATGGAGACAACTGCCTTGAGGGACATCAGACCGGGCCTGCCGAATATTGCATTGTACGGAGATCTGAGGTCGGTTACTAGGAAGTCTGTCTGGATAATGGCCACAAGGGGCCAAGTTCCCGCGCGGACCGTTAGGGTGATGACCCCTTCTGGGATGATGACGTCGCCTGTGAATCCCATCAAGGTGGAATCCACGGCTCGAAGGTTTTCCATGAGTAATTTCATCCTAGCAAACACACCGAGGTACAAAACATTCACCGAACTTCCACTATCAACGAGGATTCAGCTTACATCATAGTTATTCAAATTAAGGGATACAACTAGTGCATCATCATGGGGGAGCTGTATCCCTTAGAGATCATCATCGGAGAAGGAGAGCTCGCCTGTCCGTGCCTTCTTTGGTACCGATCCTTCACCGCCGCCCCTGGGGCTCGACCCGCCGGCCTCTTTGATCATATTAATGCGGCCGATCACGGGCGGATTTAGTGGAGGAGGAGGTTGTTGAAGTTCGGGCTGGCGGTCACCTCTTTGTGGTGGCTCGGGCGCCCTCCTGAACTGATTCAGTCATCCCCGCTGGATTAGCCTCTCAATTTCATTCTTCAGCTGCCAGCATTCTTCAGTGTCGTGGCCGTGCTCCCTATGGTAGCGACAGTACTTGGTGGGATCTCTTCGGGTCGGGTTCCCTCGGAGAGGCACTGGCCGGGGGAGCTGGCGCTCTATTTCCATGAGGATTTGCGCCCGAGGCACGGTCAACGGAGTGTAGTGATCGAATCGCCTGGGAGGGCTCCGGGAGCGATTCCTTGGCGGCAGCGGGGGAACTCTTTGGCGGTGAGGCAGACTTGGCCAATGGGCGGGATGGTGCCTGTCGGGGCCTTTGGGCTCCTTCTTCTTTGCCTGCTCGGCGCGGGCAACTCTCCGCGATTTTTTGACCCTAGCGTACTTGTCCGCCAGGGCCATCATATCAGAGAGGCAGGGGGGTAGCTGACTTCCATAGCCAGGTAGAAGTCGCTTTCCTTCGAGACTCCCCCCGCCAAGGCGGACATAGCCACCTCATGATTAAGGTGGTCCACCTCTAACATAGCCTTATTAAAACGGCCAAGGTAATCCCTTAAGGACTCCCCCTCTCTCTGCTTGACTTCGGAGAGGGAGTCAGATCTCCACCAGTGGCGGCAGCTGCTGACGAACTGGCTAATAAAAAGACGGCTCAGCTCGTCAAATGAATCGATAGAACTTGGCTTCAAGGCATTGAACCAGGTTCGGGCGGATCCTCTGAGAGTGGAGGGGAAAGCGCGGCAGAGGACCGCGTCGGATGCTCCATGGAACATCATTATTGACCGGAAGCTGCTAAGATGGTCGTCCAGGTCAGAAGAGCCATGGTAGGGTTCGACGGCTGGCAGCTTAACATGGGAGGGAATCACTTCCTCCATAATCCCCTTGGAGAAAGGGATGCCCTGCTCCGCCTTGGGCTGGGACGGATGGGCCTGCTTGGCGGCGTCCAGCTCCTGACGCATCTCCTAGATCTGACGACGGATCTCCTCCTCATCGGTTAGAGGAGGAGCTGGGCGTGAGGATTGCAAGGACGGCGTTGAATCATGGTAAGAGGTCACCGGGAGAGGGATCGGGCTCGCCGAGATTTGGGAGGATCCCTATCATAACCGCCTCGTGGGACTGGTTTGTCCCCTCTGGGTTGGTGTGGGGGTCCGCAGGTTCACGCGGACTGGAGGAGGAAGCTGCCGGCGAAGAAGGAATCGCTGCCTCCTTATGAAAGCGCGGAGCGGGAGGGACCGCAAGGCGCTCCTGCACCAGGTGAGTCAGGGCCTGGACTTGCTGGACCAGCGTGGCGAACTGGTCCTGGGTCACCGGGATGGCAGGCGGTGATGGGGTTTCGATCGGTGGGGGTTGCGGCGCTACACCGCCCGTCGGATCAGGCCTCTGGGAAGCGGCCTGATCTTGGGCTTCAGAGGTTGCTCTTCTCCGATTGGCCATTCAAGAGGTTCTACTCCGGATTGAGATCCTTATCTCCTTTTTTCAAGTTTTAATGGGACTTGAGACCCTTCCTCTAGCGCCAATCTGTTGCCACCGGGATCCCTCCTCCGACTCGGGCGCGGTCGATCTCCAGTGGCGGACCTGCACACAAGTCCTCGCGCGAGAGGCATTGGGGGTGGCCCTCCGCAAAAGACCCTCCGATGCTCAAGTCAGTGAGAGAAAATTGGCGATCAATCAGAAAATGGGGAGGTAGATCTCTCCGGGGAGTCTCTCCAGGGGCGGTCGATCGGGAGCTCTAGAGGGCGAGAGCACTGACGAGCTGCTGGCGAGAGCGGGAGAGTGAGAGTGAGGGTGTGAACGCGCATACCTGAGGGGATCTGTGAGTGTCATATTTATAGACTGTTACCTGGATCTTGAGCGCCTTCTGGAAGGTTCAAAGGTTGTTAGGATATGGGGATCGATCAAATTGGGTCGTTGTGGGGCCGTTGGGATCCATATCTTGTCTGTTAGGGGATCGACGGTTAGGAGAGCTCCTTGACGACTTGAGATCTGGTAGGTGTGTAGGTCTCGGGTAACCGTGATAGGTCCTAGACCACTTCTCAACATGATTCCTTGCCTAGGATGTTGTTACGACAGGCCTGGGCTCTCCCGCGTCAGGTTCCGCGGAGGTGAGTATCGGATCGTGGATCGCTCGGTGAAGCCGGACCAGGAAGGCTCAGGGGGAAACGAGCTACAGGAAGCTCGGGGAGACCGAGCTATGAAAGCTTGGAGGGGCCGAGCTATGGAAGCTCGGGGAGGCCGAGCTATGGGAGCTCGGGGGAGCCGAGCTATGGAAGCTCGAAGGAGGCCGAGCTATGGAAGCTTGGAGGAGCCGAGCTATGGGAGCTCGGGGAGGCCGAGCTATGGGAGCTCGGAGGAGGCCGAGCTATGGAAGCCCGGGAAAGCCGAGCTACTGGAAGCTTGGAGGAGCCGAGCTATGGGAGCTCGGGAGGCCGAGCTATGAGAGCTCGGGGGAGACGAGCTATAGGAGCTAGGGGAGGCCGAGCTGTGAAGCCCGGGAAAGCCGAGCTACTGGAAGCTCGGGGGAGGCGAAGGAAGGAGGTCGGTCTTAGCCTCGTCGTACGGATATTGATGCAATGACGATTTTACCCCTCAACAGTATTATATAATTTGACTTTACTTTTTTGTCATCATATAATTATTTATATATTATTATTTATGTCGGCATGAAAGGAGATTTTTGGCAGAATTGCTATTTGAATACATCATTACTGTTGTATTTTTTTCTCGAGTTATAGAATGAGTAGAGCAAAATTTGATTTGAGAATTTTGATGATAATATTGATCAACTTTATATCTGATATCGAATGTATTTGAATTTTATATTCTAAAATTTATAAACTATTATTAAGATATTTCAATATTGTTTTGTATTTGAGATTGATTCAAAATTGAAGGCACTACATCTTCCTAAGGGCATACATTGGGGGTTACATGGTCGTGTCGCATAGCTGATATAAGCGATAGGTTCAGAGAATAAGAAGAGGTATGGAATTAAGATGATCTAAGAGCTCTTTATCAGAAAAGGATGCATATTCTCTACGGTATAATCTTGGTATCGTAAAATACTGTATATATTTAAATGGCCACAATGTGTTCTATTTTATATTTATGAAATAAAGAAGGATTTATAAAGTGCTAACTAGATGCAGGCCATTTATATCAGAGATATGATGCATGGTAGCCATATAAATATACAAGATAATGTATGGTACAGAGTTTATACTGCAAGGGAGAATAGTTTTTCAACGAGCTAGCACTTGAAAAATACATAGACCGGCCAATAATTTTTCAACGAAGAAAGATGGAACGGCTAGAGCCGGAGGGTTCAAGTGGGGATAGATAGTACAGGAGCGAAAATGAAAGCAAAATGGAAGCATAAGAACAGAACGGAACATCTAAGAGAGAGAAAAGATAACACGAAGAAATAAGAGTGAAGGAGAGCATTGACTAGGCCTATCCTTTAACAGAAGTTAACAGAAGTAAACACAACGTCTAAGAACCTCATCAATTGAATGAGCAAATGTTGACAAATATATTGGTGTCATTTTGCTTGTTTCTTATGGGATAATTAAACTGTTAAGTCTCACAAGGGAAGATATCTTTGCCTCAAAGAGCGAAAAAAGAAAGACAAAAAAAAAAAAGCCCAAGAGAAAGGAAAATCATTTATTTTTGTTCCCCTTCTGAAAGAAAAACAGAATAGGCCTATAAAAAACATATGATTTCTTTCCAGGTTGATCAAATTAAGATCTAAGGAAGAGCAACATCACTATCAGAAGTAAAAGGCACCAGATTATGCATCCTCTCTTCCCCAACTGCTTTTCCCCTTCCATGGTTCCTTTTGCATTCATAGTAGAACACAGTGCACGCAAGACGATGGAAGATGTCAAAGAGGTCGCCAGCAGCTAAGACCAATAAATCCTGAACCACATCCACAGCCATGAGTCTCTTCTTTGGTTGTTGACTGCGCTTCCAATGACCAAGTGCCGTCGAAAGTGCCCCCTTTAGAAGCACGAATACCACCATAAGAACAAAACTTTTTAGCTTTCTTCCTCCCACGAGGCCCCCAGCCCTTCTAAGTGCACCAAACCTGTCACGCCCCAGATCCAAATATTGGGCTAGGGTGACAACCCGCCGCGTGCCGGGCACGCAAGACGTCTTAAAAATCTTGATATACGATTCAAATGAGACAATAATTATGAAAACCAACCATAATACAAATGATAATTATAAGTTTTGGGTATCAAACCCTACATCCAAGTCATGCTAATAAAGTTGGGCTACAACAAGCCCTACACACAAACATAATAGGATTACACCAATGCAATGGTTCTTATTTTATTTATTAGAAGCTCCATCAACTCCGAATATCCATCATCAACCCTGATGCTCTGAAAAATATTGTGAAGGTTTAATGAGTTTACACCCAATAAGTAAGCCTATTATACAATCATATCATACTTGAATTATATTTAACATGCTATCAACATATGCATTTTGTCAACTTAACATAAATTGAATATTTGATAAGTATCAGAATATGCACTCTAGCAAACTCACTGTTTATGTAATTATAGATTTCCTATGTGTCCCACGGCCCTGCAATACCTCAATCAGAGCACATCCTCCAGATGTGTGGCCATAAACATCAACAGAATACATTGTACGATGTGTGGGGCCATACCATAACAGAACATACTCTACAATGTATGTGGCCATAAGAAAATCAAACAGAATACATTGTAAGACATGTGGGGCCATACCATAACAGAACACACTCTACGATGTGTGTGGCCATATAAAATCAACAGAACATGTCTACAATATATGGGGTCATATCATAACAGAATACATCTCCAGTGTATGTGGCTATATCATAACAGAATATAGCTACAATGTGTGGGGCCATAGTAAAGGAAAACCGCGGCGACACATATAAATCTATTTAACATTTTCATTACAATTACATCATACATTTGTATCTTACATTACCTCACAGTAGTTTGCACAGTACTAGAAAATGCATATAATCACCTCAATATAAGCATATCATACAGGCAGTCACATTTCTGGCATATACATCAATAAATCATTCTTACAATATTACCAATCACTATAATCATATAATTGTTCATTTGTAATCCACAGTTCTATGCTACATAGACAATTCAGATAATTTCTAAACAAACCCACTGTTTATGTAATTATTATTTTTGTATGTATCCCACGGCCCTACAATTTAATCAGAACATATCCTCTAGATGTGTGAGGCCATACATACTCAAACAGAACACACCCTACAGATGTGTGAGGCCAAATGAGAACCGCGGCGACACATACTAGTCTATCGCAATGTTATCACCATACTTGTATGTCACTCATTATGCATCAATTTCTCATATTACATCTACAATGGTTTGTACATTATTAGCAAATGCATATGGTCATCCCAACATATTTTGCAAATCAAAGAATTTATATTTTTGTATATACACCAAGAAACTATTTCTTTCAAAATATTATCAGCTACTATAGTCATAATAAATGCACATATGTAGATTCAGGGTACCATTCAAAATAATCAAACCAAATAAACTTCCGTTTTCCTTATCTCATAATATACTTGAAAACTATAAAATCATGAGTTATAAATTATTAATTATAAATAGACTTACTTACCTCCTACGCAAAATCCAAATGATGCACCAACTAATCAGATGTCTGGGCACCAGCGACTCCAGCAGCATCGCAGTAGATGGCATAGAAAGAGGATTCCGAAACCGGAGGAATCATAACATCAATCCGTTGAACGGAGCTTGATGCAGGCAAGCAAAACTAAATCGCTCTCTCATCCTTATTTTTACCTTTCCTTTACCTTCCCTCTCCGCGCCTCTCCACCGCGCAAGTTGGGAAAGGTGCATACCGGATCACGGATGATAAATATTATGGACATAAAAGGGGGAAGAGGAGGAAATTTGAACGTGAGAAGCGTGCCGCTTGCTGCTGTCCTTTCAAAGCTGAAAGGCTAGCAGCTTTGTACCTGACCCCAAGCTTCTACCTACCCCCTTCTCTCCCTCGTGACCTTTCTTCTTCGCTGTTGCCATGTTGAGAAAAATCAAATTAATATATCATAACGATTAATTTTCTTTGGTTATCGGCTACTCCAGGCATTTTCCTCCTTGTCTCGCTGTTTCTCCATCAAGACAACGAGCTTTCTCTTGTCCATGTCGGCAAGATTTGTCCAGTCACCGGCCTCATCGGACACGCCCCCAAAACCAAGACCTGGTCGTCTCTCGCTCGGCTGATCCTGATCCCGATCCTGATCCCGATCCAAATCCAATATTTTAAACGACATGAAGGCTCAAGTCTGATTCCGGCACAAGTCCCTGGGAGTCCCGCGACGTCATCGCCTTCGCCTTCGCCATCGCTGGAAGTTACGTGAACCATCTCTCTCTTGTTTGATTGCTCCTTAACTCTCTCTCTCTGGCATTAAGAGGATGGGCAAGGGATTACCTGGAAGAGGTGTGCGCCAGGGTGAAGGAGGGAGTCATCCTCCAACTCCTTTTATTCTCCCATGCGACGCCTCGGATCAATGGAAAATGGAAACCCATCCGACACGCGAAGACCCAAGAAACTAGACGTCACATCGGGACCTAAACGTCAGAAGGAAGTCAAGATGCCAGGTGTCCCAAAATGAATACTAGGAGTTACATTCCCCCATAATAAATTACCGGGGGTTACATTCTCCCCCTCTTATAAAAATTTCGTCCTCGAAATTGACACACATCAAATATGCTATAGAATTCAAATATGATCTATCAACAATCTTGAATAGAGAATTTACCTGAAAATAATTGTGGATACTTCTTTTTCATTTCTTCCTAAAGTTTCCAAGTTTTTATTTCCTCCTCAAGCTACCAAATAGCCTTCATCTCAGAATGATTACTCCACTAAACCTTGATATAAGGAATGCTACACTATCTCAGAACTTGATCCTTGCGGTCCACGATGCACACAAGATGATCTTCATAGGTCAATTCTTTCTTAAGCTAAATTGGTTCAAGTTCTAACACATAACGGGGGTTTGAAATACACCTCCTCAGTCATAAAGATATGAAACACATTGAACACCCAAAGAGTAATGAAGCCAGTGCTAAGCTATAAGCCACCTCCTTTATTTTGATCAAAATCTCAAATGGCCCAATGTATTGTGGCTCAAATCACCTCTGACACAAATCTCATCACATCGTTGGTTAGTAAAACTTCCAAATGATTTTCAACCTGAAATTTCAAATCTTTCTTTTTGACATCAACATAACTTTTCTATTAACTTTGAGTTACAAGAAACTGCTTTAATTAACGATACTTTTGATAGTTGCTAAACCAGCTCAGTCCAAAATTGTCTCTCTTTCTCACCTTATCTCAATATGAAGGGAATCTACACTTTATATCATAGACAATTGAAATGAATCCATTTGAATGTTGGCTTGGTAATCATTAAAATAAGCAATTTCACTAAGGGTAAGAAGCTATACCAAGCACTTTCTAAATCCATCACACAGGCTCACAGTATATCATCAAAATCTAATTGGTTCATGCAGATTGTCCATCTATTTGAGGGTGGTAGGCTGGATAGAAATTCAGCTTAATCCACAAAGCTTTATGAAGACATCATCGAATTAGGAGAGTAAGACAATTGGGTTCAGACTTAATTTACGCAGTTTACCATTAAACCAAAAACAAATATTAACATTTAACCAACTAAAATTTCATCCTCGAAATTAAATGTCCACAAATTTTGTACCATTATAGATACTCACTAGCAAACTTTTATTTCATTCCCAAGTACCCAAATGACATGTCCAACTTTCAAAATTAATTTAATCTTTCTACAAAATAAAATTAAATTCCTTAAGAAGTATTTCTTTCCTGTCCTTTTTTTTTATACCTTAACTTCTCACAACACAATCATCATAAATATCATAGAGTCCATCACATGTATTATGTTATCCGTTTTTAAGGTTATTAAAACATCAGGTACTCTTAATTCCTTGATAAGACAGTTCTAAATTCTTGTGACTTAGATATAAGATAGTTTTTCTTTTAATGCTCTCTCAACTCATAAATAGTTGAATGTGCCACTAATCATTACGACACTTATAACATACTTGGTTTTACTCTTGAATATTTCAAGCTAACATCAATGAACATTAAGCCAATCATTTAGGATATCTTTCATAATTATCATAATCAACTAATTTAATTTCTTTGAATAATAATGCCATCATTAATCATCAGTATGATTAATTTATCTCCTTCATATTTATCAATAATACCACCATAACCAATCAATTTCTCTTGAATAGGTCAGTATATCCTCAATAAATAATGTAATTTAAATGATTCAAATTCTTGAATCGATTATTTCGTTACCAATGATTATCAAAATCATCTATAGATTATGTAATATCTCATGCCATAACATGACCAACTAATTTAAACCCTTCAAATATCTCAAAGTAACTTCACTAATCTAGCTCAGATGGATACAAGACTTATAAGGTCAATCAAGATTGAAAATACACTTACCATTCGAAAGACATAATTGAAAATTATAGTAATCTCTCTATGACTTGAAAGTGATAATAGATATACCCTTAACCATAATCCATAACTGATAATAATCAAAAATAAAATCATCTCCCTCCTATTTTCTTAACAATAATTATGCCACTTATGGATGATTGATAATTTATCCATCCTGGAGAAAGATATCTACTTAGGAACTATGAAGAAAGGTACAATAAGTATGCACGATAAATTAATGAATAGATATCTTGATTTAGAAATCTATTAACAGATGAAAATTCCCATGAAATTCTTTATCAGTGGAGTTTATCTTATTCTCATTATTTCTTTTTCACTTTCTACCATCAAAATATTTGCACGTTTATAACCAAAATCAGTTCTAAAGTCTACTACTCTAAAAAACTTAAACAGTAATTGTCTCAGAATTTAAAATTTTATATTCTTCATAAATGGTCCATCAAGATATAATATGCAGTCAACTATTTCATTAGCATCAATATCAACCATCTCCATATCTAGCAAATTACAATCAGTTTTGAACATGCAATATCCATAATAAAAGTTCTCTTAGTAAAATTCACTATATATACTTATCCATCCAGACTCAAATTCAGAAAGTACTCAATTGTAATTGATCAAAAATATGTAGTTAACTATTTCATTACCAAAATATCATCGATATTAATCATCTCTATAACCGGCTGATAAGCTCATAATCTTAAACTTACAATATTAACAATATAAGTTCTACAAATAAAAATTCAATATATACATCCACATTCAAATTTAGATTTACTAACTCCAAATCCACATATCAACTCAATTGCAATATGGACATAATGATGTTATCTTAGTCATATTAGCCATCAATTGCAATTTTCAACTATTATATCATATTCCATATATTCATCTATCTTTTATTGCATATCCAATTAAAGTTTCATCTCTACCCATATTATTTAAAGATCTGAAACTGCTACGAGCCATTTCCAACAAGTTTGACGGAACTAAAACCTCTAGAAGCCCCTAGGCCTCCCCATTGGTCAAGGTCACCAGCTTGGGAATCTCACATTATATCATTAGCTTCTGATGCGATGGTTCATTTTTAATTCCTATCAAATTTGTAATTCAATTAATATCTTGATAAACTTTAAATTTCAAGCTTCCAAAGTATAATTCATGAAATTCCTTTAAAGTCATAATTGTCTCAATATCATCCTAGTATTTTGCCTAGAGTGTCATCATGCATGTGTCCCTAAGGTCATAACCTAGGCTCTGATACTATAAAAGCTGTCACGCCCCATACCCAAATATTGGGCTAGGGTGACAACCCGCCGCGTGCCGGGCATGCAAGGCGTCTTAAAAATCTTGATATACGATTCAAATGAGACAATAATTATGAAAACCAACCATAATACAAATGATAATTATAAGTTTTGGGTATCAAACCCTACATCCAAGTCATGCTAATAAAGTTGGGCTACAACAAGCCCTACACACAAACATAATAGGATTACACCAATGAAATGGTTCTTATTTTATTTATTAGAAGCTCCATCAACTCCGAATATCCATCATCAACCCTGATGCTCTGAAAAACATTGTGAAGGTTTAATGAGTTTACACTAAATAAGTAAGCCTATTATACAATCATATCATACTTGAATTATATTTAACAAGCTATCAACATATGCATTTTGTCAACTTAACATAAATTGAATATTTGATAAGCATCAGAATATGCACTCTAGCAAACTTACTGTTTATGTAATTATAGATTTTCTATGTGTCCCACGGCCCTGCAATACCTCAATCAGAGCACATCCTCCAGATGTGTGGCCATAAACATCAACAGAACACATTATACGATGTGTGGGGCCATACCATAACAGAACACACTCTACGATGTATGTGGCCATAAGAAAATCAAACAGAACACATTGTAAGACATGTGGGGCCATACCATAACAGAACACACTCTACGGTGTGTGTGGCCATATAAAATCAACAGAACATGTCTACAATATGTGGGGCCATATCATAACAGAATACATCTCCAGTGTATGTGGCCATATCATAATAGAACACAGCTACAATGTGTGGGGCCATAGTAAAGGAGAACCGCGGCGACACATATAAATCTATTTAACATTTTCATTACAATTACATCATACATCTGTATCTCACATTACCTCACAGTGGTTTGCACAGTACTAGGAAATGCATATAATCACCTCAATATAAGCATATCGTACAGGCAGTCATATTTCTGGCATATACATCAATAAATCATTCTTACAATATTACCAATCACTATAATCATATAATTGTTCATTTGTAATCCATAGTTCTATGCTACATAGACAATTCAGATAATTTCTAAACAAACCCACTGTTTATGTAATTATTATTTTTTTATGTGTCCCACGGCCCTACAATTTAATCAAAACATATCCTCTAGATGTGTGAGGCCATACATACTCAAACAGAACACACCCTACAGATGTGTGAGGCCAAATGAGAACCGCGGCGACACATACTAGTCTATCGCAATTTTATCACCATACTTGTATGTCACTCATCATGTATCAATTTCTCATATTACATCTACAGTGGTTTGTACATTATTAGCAAATGCATATGGTCATCCCAACATATTTTGCAAATCAAAGAATTTATATTTTTGTACATACACCAAGAAACTATTTCTTTCAAAATATTATCAGCTACTATAGTCATAATAAATGCACATATGTAGATTCAGGGTACCATTCAAAATAATCAAACCAAAAAAACTTTCGTTTTCTTTATCTCATAATATACTTAAAAACTATAAAACAATGAGTTATAAATTATTAATTATAAATAGACTTACTTACCTCCTACGCAAAATCCAAATGATGCACCAACTAATCAGATGTCTGGGCACCAGCGACTCCAGCAGCGTCGCAGTAGATGGCATAGAAAGAGGATGCCGAAACTGAAGGAATCATAACATCAATCCGTTGAACGGAGCTTGACGCAGGCAAGCAAAACTAAATCGCTCTCTCTTCCTTATTTTTACCTTTCCTTTACCTTCCCTCTCTGCACCTCTCCACCGCGCAAGTTGGGAAAGGTGCGTACCGGATCACGGATGATAAATATTATGGACATAAAAGGGGGAAGAGGAGGAAATTTGAACTTGAGAAGCGTGCCGCTTGCTGCTGTCCTTTCAAAGCTGAAAGGCTAGCAGCTTTGTACCCGACCCCAAGCTTCTACCTACCCCCTTCTCTCCCTCGCGACCTTTCTTCTTCGCTGTTGCCATGTTGAAAAAAATCAAATTAATATATCATAACGATTAATTTTCTTTGGTTATCGGCTAGTCCAGGCGTTTTCCTCCTTGTCTCGCTGTTTCTCCATCAAGACAACGAGCTTTCTCTTGTCCATGTTGGCAAGATTTGTCCAGTCGCCGGCCTCATCGGACACGCCTCCAAAACCAAGACCTGGTTGTCTCTTGCTCGGCTGATCCTGATCCCAATCCCGATCCCGATGCAAATCCAATATTTTAAACGACATGAAGGCTCAAGTCCGAGTCCGACACAAGTCCCTGGGAGTCCCGCGACGTCATCGCCTTCGCCTTCGCCATCGCTGGAAGTTACGTGAACCATCTCTCTCTTGTTTGATTGCTCCTTAACTCTCTCTCTCTGGCATTAAGAGGATGGGCAAGGGATTACCTGGAAGAGGTGTGCGCCAGGGTGAAGGAGGGAGTCATCCTCCAACTCCTTTTTATTCTCCCATGCGACGCCTCGGCTCAATGGAAAATGGGAACCCATCTGACACGCGAAGACCCTGTTGGGTAATGGGCCAAAATAGACCCTAAATACCCTAATGGGCCTTGAAAGCCCATTATCGCCTTATGTGTGTGAATGAGAAATTACGGGGACATTTAGTCCCATATCGAAAAAATTAAGAAAGGAAGGTTCACTTATATGGAAACCACTTCCTTGAAGCTTAAGTTCCTTAGGCTCACCACAAGAAGAGAGCTTGAGGGTGATGCGTAGCATCACCCTCGCGCACGCGCACGCACGTGTGCGAAGGGCGCAATGGGCGCTTTGTAGGCCCAATTGGATATTTAAGAAAAAGCTAAAAGCTGATGGATATTTAAGAAAAAGCTAAAAGCTGATGGATCAATTGACAAGTATAAAGCCAGATTAGTGGCTAAAGGCTTCAAACAAAAAGAAGGTATAGACTTCTTTGATACCTATTCACCAGTAAGAATAACATCTATAAGAATGTTAATAGCTTTTGCAGCCATTAACAATCTTGAAATTCATCAAATGGATAGTCTTCTTCTCTCTTAGGCATTTACATACTTTCCTAAGGATAGTATAGCAATAGTGCATTGAAAAGAGAGTAGCATTCTTGGTTCGAAAGTTTTGGTGAATTGTAGTGCTGCTTTCATCAAAAGGAGACTGTTGTATCCTGGGAGACAATCGTCATACTAACCGTAAGCACCATTGCGGAACGAAATTGTCTTAAGAACATAGAGTGAAACTCTAGCCTCAGTCTGATTCATTAGGTAGCCACCATCTGCCAAACACCACCAACAGACCCAAGAAACTAGACGTCGCATCGGGACCTAAACGTCAGAAGGAAGTCCCTCCGCATGTCCTTTCATCAAAAGGAGACTGTTGTATCCTGGGAGACAATCGTCATACTAACCGTAAGCACCATTGCGGGACAAAATTGTCTTAAGAACATAGAGTGAAACTCTAGCCTCAGTCTGATTCATTAGGTAGCCACCATCTGCCAAACACCACCAACAGACCCAAGAAACTAGACGTCGCATCGGGACCTAAACGTCTGATTCATTATCACTTTCAAGAAACTAGACGTCGCATCAATAAATCATTCTTACAATATTACCAATCACTATAATCATATAATTGCGGGGACATTTAGTCCCATATCGAAAAAATCAAGAAAGGAAGGTTCACTTATATGGAAACCACTTCCTTGAAGCTTAAGTTCCTTAGGCTCACCACAAGAAGAGAGCTTGAGGGTGATGCGTAGCATCACCCTCGCGCACGCGCACGCGCGTGTGCGAAGGGCGCAATGGGCGCTTTGTAGGCCCAATTGGATATTTAAGAAAAAGCTAAAAGCTGATGGATATTTAAGAAAAAGCTAAAAGCTGATGGATCAATTGACAAGTATAAAGCCAGATTAGTGGCTAAAGGCTTCAAACAAAAGAAGGTATAGACTTCTTTGATACCTATTCACCAGTAAGTAGAATAACATCTATAAGAATGTTAATAGCTTTTGCAGCCATTAACAATCTTGAAATTCATCAAATGGATAGTCTTCTTCTCTCTTAGGCATTTACATACTTTCCTAAGGATAGTATAGCAATAGTGCATTGAAAAGAGAGTAGCATTCTTGGTTCGAAAGTTTTGGTGAATTATAGTGCTGCTTTCATCAAAAGGAGACTGTTGTATCCTAGGAGACAATCGTCATACTAACCGTAAGCACCATTGCGGGACGAAATTGTCTTAAGAACATAGAGTGAAACTCTAGCCTCAGTCTGATTCATTAGGTAGCCACCATCTGCCAAACACCACCAACAGACCCAAGAAACTAGACGTCGCATCGGGACCTAAACGTCAGAAGAGAGCTTGAGGGTGATGCGTAGCATCACCCTCGCGCACGCGCTTGTGCGAAGGGCGCAATGGGCGCTTTGTAGGCCCAATTGGATATTTAAGAAAAAGCTAAAAGCTGATGGATATTTAAGAAAAAGATAAAAGCTGATGGATCAATTGACAAGTATAAAGCCAGATTAGTGGCTAAGGGCTTCAAACAAAAAGAAGGTATAGACTTCTTTGATACCTATTCACCATTAAGTAGAATAACATCTATAAGAATGTTAATAGCTTTTGCAGCCATTAACAATCTTGAAATTCATCAAATGGATGTTAAAACTGCTTTTCTAAATGGTGAATTAGATGAAGAAATATACATGGAACAACCTGAGGGATTTATTATTCCAGGACAAGAAAAGAAGGTGTGTAGACTTGTTAAATCCTTATATGGATTAAAGCAAGCACCTAAGCAATGGCATATAAAATTTGATAATGTAATGTTATCAAATGGATTCAAAATAAATGAATGTGACAAATGCATATATGCCAAATTCCTATCTGAAGGGTATGTGATAATCTGCTTATATGTAGATGACCTGTTAATCATTGGTAGTAATACTGAAATGATTAAACAGACTAAGAAAATGTTGATCAAACATTTTGATATAAAAATATGGGTGTTGCAGAAGTTATACTAGGAATTCGAATCACTAGAACATCTGAGGAAATAATATTATCTCAATCTCATTATATTGAGAAAATATTAAATAACTATAAAAAGTATGATACTAGCCCGGTGAAAATACCTGTAGATGTTAATCTACATTTGGCTAAGTATACTTGAGAACCCATATCTCAATTGGAATACTCACGTATAATTGACAGTTTAATGTATGTTATGAATTGTACTCGTCCTGACATAGCATATGCTATCAATAAGTTGAGTAGATTTACAAGTAATCCAGGTCCAAATCATTGGACAGCTCTAATAAGGGAATTAAGATATCTGCGATATACCCTAAGTTATGGATTACATTATTCAAGATATCCAGCTGTATTAGAAGGATACAGTGATGCAAATTGGATATCTAACACAGAAGATACAAAATCCACAAGTGGATATGTATTCACCTTAGGAGGAGGTGCTGTGTCGTGGAAATCTTCTAAACAAACTTGTATAGCTCGATCCACTATGGAATCTGAGTTTATTGCCTTAGAAAAGGCAGCTGAAGAAGCAGAATGGCTTCGAAACCTTTTAGAAGATATTCCATGTTGGCCAAAGCCTGTGTCTGCAATATGCATACATTGTGATAGTCAATCGGCAATATGCAAAGCACAGAATAAAATGTATAATGGTAAGTCTAGACATATACGTCGTAGACATAATACCATTAAGCAGTTACTTGAAATTGGTGTAATTTCTATTGACTATGTTCAGTCAAAGAAAAACCTAGCGGATCCATTAACAAAGGGGTTACCAAGAGATCAAGTAAACTGTTTATCGAGGGGAATGGGTTTAAAACCTATAACTAAAAAATCTTCATAGTGGATACCCAACCTAGCTGACTGGAGATCCCAAGATCTAGGTTCAAAAGGGACAACTAAATTATGAAGAGACTTGATAGCACTAAGGATGTACAATCCTACTCATTCCTATGATAATTGGTGCTACCTGCTAAAGGTACTAGGATAAGCATTGCTTTTAATGATTCTTATGACATGAACATCATGTGGGGTATAGCAGGATACTCTTAATAAGAATCACCTATGTGAGTGTGAACTGGGCCAATTCTATGAGAATTTTAAGGTTTAATTCTCTGAAGCACTCATGAGACCAGGAGTTGTTCGGGGCCAAAATGAACACAACCATGAGAACCAAAAGAATGCTCGGGAAGAAGTTGCGTGATTGTTATTGTCTTAGTTTACACAAAACGCTGAAAGGTTCAAGACATCGTGTTCACCTTTTAGCAAGTAAACTCGATAACAACTCACTAAGGAAGGTTCAAAGCCACAAGCTACCTATCCCGATACAACTTCATCCCATTATACTCTCTTTAGTGTGTCTGCATATTCATTTGCATTAAAATCCTTTTATGTGGGGGTTTGCCTTTGCTGATCTCTGATGATCTTTGATCTAAGTCCAATTTCCATTCATGTGGGGGATTGTTGGGTAATGGGCCAAAATAGATCCTAAATACCCTAATGGGCCTTGAAAGCCCATTACCCCTTATGTGTGTGAATGAGAAATTGCGGGGACATTTAGTCCCATATCGAAAGAACAAGAAAGGAAGGTTCACTTATATGGAAACCACTTCCTTGAAGCTTAAGTTCCTTAGGCTCACGCGCACGCGCGTGTGCGAAGGGCGCAATGGGCGCTTTGTAGGCGCACTTTGCACTTCGCATCGTCGCGAGGAGCTTGAGGGGCTTTAAATTTTTTAGATCATGATGATCCGACGGTGGAGATTGATCGGATCAAGATAAGGGGCTGAGATCAATTGATCGTTGATCGATCGGATGAAGGGTCGAGATTGATCAAATATTGATCACGATCCAACGGCTGACATCCATCGGTTGACTGGTTGACAGTCAACAGGACGGTTGGTTGACCAGTCAACATGACGGTTATGATAAGGTGTCCGTTCGATCGTACGGTTGTGATATCCGCCTATCTGATAACGTGATCATCAGATCACGATGATGAAAAGGCTTATCAGGATAAGGATAGCTTATCTGATCGGCTGATCTTCAGATCACAGCCATGAAAAGGCTTATCCGATCGCCTGATCTGAAGATCACGATGTCTAAAGGGCATATCAAGGGTGATAAGCCCTTAACCCTCACATCCTTTGATAAAGAATTTAAATTTAATTAAATTTGTAGGGTTGCTTCCAAGGGCACCTAAAAACTATAAATAGGACCCTAGACCTCTCATTTCATCATCCCAAGCCATTCCGAATTGAGTTCAATTTGAATCAATTCTAGTCTTCTTCTCTCTTAGGCATTTGCATACTTTCCTAAGGATAGTATAGCAATAGTGCATTGAAAGAGAGTAGCATTCTTGGTTCGAAATTTTGGTGAATTGTAGTGCTGCTTTCATCAAAAGGAGACTGTTGTATCCTGGGAGACAATCGTCATACTGACCGTAAGCACCATTGCGGGACGAAATTGTCTTAAGGACATAGAGTATAACTCTAGCCTCAGTCTGATTCATTAGGTAGCCACCATCTGCCAACACCACCAACAATCTTAAGACAATCTCCTGCTACCAGAAGTGCTGCTGCAGATGGCTACTATGACGACATCCATTCAAGCCGAGAGACCGGAGAAATTCTCTGGCACTGACTTCAAGAGGTGGCAACAGAAGATGCTGTTCTACCTCACAACTCTGAACCTGGTCAGAGTGCTGAATGAAGATCCGCCTGTCCTGAAGGAAGGGGAGACCGACAAGCAAGTCATTGCTGCGGTGGAGGCATGGAAGCACTCAGACTTCCTTTGCAAAATTACATCCTGAATGGTCTGGACAATACCCTGTACAATGTGTACAGTAGTATTGCTACTGCCAAGGAGTTATGGGCATCCCTGGATAAAAAGTACAAGACAGAGGATGCTGGACACAAGAAGTTTGTGGTTGGAAGGTTCTTAGACTACAAATGGTCGACCACAAAACAGTTATGGAGCAAGTCCAAGAGCTCCAGATCATCCTGCATGAGATACATGCAGAGAGAATGTCTCTCAGCGAGTCATTCCAGGTAGCTGCCATCATAGAGAAGCTACCACCACTATGGAAGGACTTCAAGAACTACCTGAAGCATAAGCGGAAGGAGATGGGACTTGAAGACCTAATTGTCCGCCTAAGGATCGAGGAGGACAATAAGAGCCAAGAAAGAAGGCAGGAGGACAACCTGCTGAGCCAAAGGCCAACCTCATAGAAGGGAAGAAGAAACGCAAGTTTCCAGGCGAAGGCTTTAAACAGAAGAAGGGCAATCCAAAGAAATACAATTCAAGGGAAAGTGCTTTGTTTGTGGAAAGCAAGGACACAAATCCAAGGACTGCCGTTTCAAGGATAAAGAAAAGAAAGAGGTCAACATTACTGAAACCCTATCCAAAGAGGTATCCGAGATGATGCTGTCAGCTGTTGTATTTGAAGCAAACATGGTTGACAAAGCAAATGAGTGGTACATCGACACTGGAGCTACCAGACATGTCTGCTCTGATAAGAGTATGTTCTCATCATATACTCCTATCAATGGTAGAAATTTGGTCATGGGTAACTCCGCTACATCCAAGATAGAAGGACTTGGCCGCATGTTATGAAAATGACATCTGGCAAGGAGCTTCTACTGAATGATGTGCTACATGTCCCTGACATCCGGAAGAATCTCATATCAGGCTCCCTCCTAAGCAAACATGGCTTTAGGATGGTCTTTGAGTCTGATAAATTTGTACTCACTAAGGGGGGGATATTTATTGGAAGGGGTTACTTGAATAATGGATTATTCAAGGTGAATGTAATGACTGTACACAGAAACCTTGAAATGAATAAAGCTTCTTCTTCTGCTTATATGTTGACTCTTCTTGTCTATGGCATGATAGATTAGGACATGTAAATTTTAATTCATTACGAAAATTAATGAAATTAAATTATTACCTAATCATGAAATCGATCCACATTACAAGTGTGAAGTGTGTGTTGAAGCTAAGTTAGCAAAAACACCATTTCCATCAGTTGAAAGAAATACTGAACCTCTTGACTTAATTCACAGTGATCTATGTGACTTAAAGTCAATTCAAACTAGAGGAGGTAAAAAGTATTTTATAACATTTATAGATGATTCAACAAGATACTGCTATGTGTATCTACTAAAGTCTAAAGATGAGGCTTTAGAAATGTTTAAATGTTATAAGAATGAAGTTGAAAATCAACTTGGCAAAAAGATTAAGGCCATAAGGAGTGATAGAGGTGGTGAATATGATGCACCTTTTGACGAATTCTGTCAGGAGCATGGCATTATTCATCAAACTACTGCTCCTTATTCACCTCAATCTAATGGAATTGCGGAACGTAAAAACCGCACATTAAAAGAAATGATGAATGCTATGTTAATAAATTCTGGTACACCACAGAATTTATGGGGAGAAGCAATTCTCTCAGCAAATCATATTCTTAAAAGATACCTCTTAAGAAGAAGGAAGTACTCCATATGAGTTATGGAAAGGAAAGAAGCCTTCTTACAATTACTTAAGAGTGTGGGGGTGTCTAGCTAAAGTAGCTATTCCGGACCCCAAAAAGGTCAAGATAGGACCTAAAACTGTTGATTGTATATTTATCGGCTATGCACATAATAGTAGTGCATATCGCTTTCTTGTGTATAAATCAGATATATCTGATATACAGATAAATACAATCATGGAATCAAGGAATGCAACATTCTTTGAAGATATATTTCCAAGTAAAAGGAAATTAGAAATAAGTTCAAATAAAAGAACTTATGATGATACTGCTAGTAGTAGTCATCAGGAAGAATATCCTGAAGATGAACCCAGACGCAGTAAGAGACCAAAAGTTGCAAAGTCTTTTGGTCCTGATTATGTAACTTATATGTTACAAGATGAACCTCAGACATTCAAAGAGGCAATGTCTAATCCAGAAGCACCCTTTTGGAAAGAAGCTGTCAATAATGAAATTGAGTCCATCATGCATAATCATACCTGGGAGTTGGTAGACCTACCATCTGGTATGAAACCTTTAGGGTGCAAGTGGATATTTAAGAAAAAGCTAAAAGCTGATGGATCAATTGACAAGTATAAAGCCAGATTAGTGGCTAAGGGCTTCAAACAAAAAGAAGGTATAGACTTCTTTGATACCTATTCACCAGTAAGTAGAATAACATCTATAAGAATGTTAATCGCTTTTGCAGCCATTAACAATCTTGAAATTCATCAAATGGATGTTAAAACTGCTTTTCTGAATGGTGAATTAGATGAAGAAATATACATGGAACAACCTGAGGGATTTATTGTTCCAGGACAAGAAAAGAAGGTGTGTAGACTTGTTAAATCCTTATATGGATTAAAGCAAGCACCTAAGCAATGGCATATAAAATTTGATAATGTAATGTTATCAAATGGATTCAAAATAAATGAATGTGACAAATGCATATATGCCAAATCCCTATCTGAAGGGTATGTGATAATCTGCTTATATGTAGATGACCTGTTAATCATTGGTAGTAATACTGAAATGATTAAACAGACTAAGAAAATGTTGATCAAACATTTTGATATGAAAAATATGGGTGTTGCAGATGTTATACTAGGATTCGAATCACTAGAACATCTGAGGAAATAATATTATCTCAATCTCATTATATTGAGAAAATATTAAATAAGTATAAAAAGTATGATACTAGCCCGGTGAAAACACCTGTAGATGTTAATCTACATTTGGCTAAGTATACTGGAGAACCCATATCTCAATTGGAATACTCACGTATAATTGGCAGTTTAATGTATGTCATGAATTGTACTCGTCCTGACATAGCATATGCTGTCAATAAGTTGAGTAGATTTACAAGTAATCCAGGTCCAAATCATTGGACAGCTCTAATAAGGGTATTAAGATATCTGCGATATACCCTAAGTTATGGATTACATTATTCAAGATATCCAGCTGTATTAGAAGGATACAGTGATGCAAATTGGATATCTAACACAGAAGATACAAAATCCACAAGTGGATATGTATTCACCTTAGGAGGAGGTGCTGTGTCATGGAAATCTTCTAAGCAAACATGTATAGCTCGATCCACTATGGAATCTGAGTTTATTGCCTTAGAAAAGGCAGCTGAAGAAGCAGAATGGCTTCGAAACCTTTTAGAAGATATTCCATGTTGGCCAAAGCCTGTGTCTGCAATATGCATACATTGTGATAGTCAATCGGCAATATGCAGAGCACAGAATAAGATGTATAATGGTAAGTCTAGACATATACGTCGTAGACATAATACCATTAAGCAGTTACTTGAAATTGGTGTAATTTCTATTGACTATGTTCAGTCAAAGAAAAACCTAGCGGATCCATTAACAAAGGGGTTACCAAGAGATCAAGTAAACTGTTTATCGAGGGGAATGGGTTTAAAACCTATAACTAAAAAATCTTCATAGTGGATACCCAACCTAGCTGACTGGAGATCCCAAGATCTAGGTTCAAAAGGGACAACTAAATTATGAAGAGACTTGATAGCACTAAGGATGTACAATCCTACTCATTCCTATGATAATTGGTGCTACCTGCTAAAGGTACTAGGATAAGCATTGCTTTTAATGATTCTTATGACATGAACATCATGTGGGGTATAGCAGGATACTCTTAATAAGAATCACCTATGTGAGTGTGAACTGGGCCAATTCTATGAGAATTTTAAGGTTTAATTCTCTGAAGCACTCATGAGACCAGGAGTTGTTCGGGGCCAAAATGAACACAACCATGAGAACCAAAAGAATGCTCGGGAAGAAGTTGCGTGATTGTTATTGTCTTAGTTTACACAAAACGCTGAAAGGTTCAAGACATCGTGTTCACCTTTTAGCAAGTAAACTCGATAACAACTCACTAAGGAAGGTTCAAAGCCACAAGCTACCTATCCCGATACAACTTCATCCCATTATACTCTCTTTAGTGTGTCTGCATATTCATTTGCATTAAAATCCTTTTATGTGGGGGTTTGCCTTTGCTGATCTTTGATGATCTTTGATCTAAGTCCAATTTCCATTCATGTGGGGGATTGTTGGGTAATGGGCCAAAATAGTCCTAAATACCCTAATGGGCCTTGAAAGCCCATTACCGCCTTATGTGTGTGAATGAGAAATTGCGGGGACATTTAGTCCCATATCGAAAAAACAAGAAAGGAAGGTTCACTTATATGGAAACCACTTCCTTGAAGCTTAAGTTCCTTAGGCTCACCACAACGCGCACGCGCATGTGCGAAGGGCGCAATGGGCGCTTTGTAGGCGCACTTTGCACTTTGCACGCATCGTCGCGAGGAGCTTGAGGGCTTTAATTTTTTATGATCAAGATGATCCGACGGTAGAACTGATCGGATCAAGATAAGGGGCTGAGATCAAACGATGATCTTGGATTGATCAAACCATTTGATCGCGATCAGGCTGACATGTCGTTGATGGTTGACGTGGAGGTTGACCAGTCAACAGGACGGTTGGTTGACCAGTCAACATGACGGTTTGATAAGGTGTCCTTCGATCGTACGTTGTGATAGGCATCCGCCTATCTGATAACGTGATCATCAGATCACGATGATGAAAATTATGATAAGGATAGCTTATCTGATCGGCTGATCTTCAGATCACAGCCATGAAAAGGCTTATCCGATCGCCTGATCTGAAGATCACGATGTCTAAAGGGCATATCAAGGGTGATAAGCCCTTAACCCTCACATCCTTTGATAAAGAATTTAAATTTAATTAAATTCGTAGGGTTGCTTCCAAGGGCACCTAAAAACTATAAATAGGACCCTAGACCCTCTCATTTCATCATCCCAAGCCATTCCGAATTGAGTTCAATTTGAATCAATTCTAGTCTTCTTCTCTCTTAGGCATTTGCATACTTTCCTAAGGATAGTATAGCAATAGTGCATTGAAAAGAGAGTAGCATTCTTGGTTCGAAAGTTTTGGTGAATTGTAGTGCTGCTTTCATCAAAAGGAGACTGTTGTATCCTGGGAGACAATCGTCATACTGACCGTAAGCACCATTGCGGGACGAAATTGTCTTAAGGACATAGAGTGAAACTCTAGCCTCAGTCTGATTCATTAGGTAGCCACCATCTGCCAAACACCACCAACAGACCAAGAAACTAGACGTCGCATCGGGACCCAAACGTCAGAAGGAAGTCAAGATGTCAGGTGTCCCAAAATGAATACTAGGAGTTACATTCTCCCATAATAAATTACCGGGGGTTACAAAACCCCTGACGACCCTCTTCTATTACGGACACCACAAGGCTCAAATCGCCTGCTATAACGAGATATAACAAGATCACACATGAGACAACAAACATGATGGCCAGCACCAACAACATCAGCAAGGACCCCAAAGACTCCAAAGAGGAGGCTTCAAACAAGTTCACAAAAGTTCTAAACATAGCTAAGAGGGTGGTACAAATAATGGTGACAACTCGAACACATGACAGAGTGATCACAAACCCCCAACACGTCCTCTTAATCTTTGATGACAATTCCTTGAGCCCTAGTTGCCTGCTAGTGTATGTCATGACTGACAAGTAAACCACGGCAGACATTGAGAACTTGGAGATGATAAAATTCAAGGGCCAAATTTTGACTTCAACTTGCCTGGACTTGGAGATGGGGAACTTCGAAGGCAGAAGATGGACTATGGAAGAGACATCAACAACCAAGGGTGGAATAAGTTTGGAAACCATTAGTCGTAGAAGGTTTAGAGTAATGAGCATGAGAATGCTTGAGCCCATCAGCTTTTCATTTTTAAGAAAGGCGAGAAGGGCTTCTCTAAGAATTCCTAAGATGCCAAGCTCCTTACGGCGAGCCATGCTTAAATTAATTGGGCTTCTAGGCATGGCTCAAGAAGACGAAGCTCGATATATAATTACGGACTTGGAGGTGCATTCATTCAATGGTCTTTCTTGATATTGGAGGACTGATAACGGTCAAACAGACCCGTTTTACGTTGGCTCTCAAATGCTCGGGTCAAACGTCCCTCGAAAAAAAGTCGGGTCTTGGTTGTTCCCAGGGCCGCCATTCAGGAATGGCTGACTTGGTGTCACGAATCACGATCTGTAATTGTTTAAACAGACTTAATTCGTCCGCGTTCCTGCAATCAGGATTAGAAGTTCTCTGAGCCCCATCAATCAAAGATCAAACAAAAGCTCACAACCACAGGAGAAAAGCATCCAGGAATAAGATCTAACAAAATATTTTCTATTGTCCCAAGTTTCCTTGCTAGAATCCATTTGGCAAGAAAAATGAAAAAAAAAATAAGTGAAAAAGAAAATCAGAGGTATTTATGAAAATTTTATGAAGTGTTTCTTAATAATAGCATTAGGCTCATATTATTCTTTCTTTAATTTCCAGAAAGTAAAGCTTCCACAGTTCTTTTCCTTTTTCTCGATGGAAACAGCTAATGCATTAATACGAGGAAAGCAAATCGCTTGTCTGTCGTTCTCCTTGTGGTCTTCGGTCAGCACTATTTTAGTTCAAGAATATATATATATATATATATATATATATATATAGACGCTAGTCAATAAATTTTCCACAAACAAAGGGAATGACTTTTGATTCCAAGGCTTTAAGTCTACACTTCGTTGATGATATTCTATGCAAGGAAAGGAAGAGTATTTGACACGTTCCAACGGATTAATTGGGTTAGGCACAGGGCACAGCAACATAATTCCAAATTGATACCTTAGAAATTAAGCAAGATTTGATTTTTTAATATATTTTATCAATTATCTATACATTATTTTTTTTTTCCTATGGAAAGAGCTAATACATTAATTTGATGAAAGGAAATAGCTTTTCTGCCGTTGCCTATGATTATCATGAATGTTGTAGGCAAAGGTCCAGCTGCTGCCTTTGCCTACAATTTTTATGAATGCCATAAGCAAGGCCAGAAAGCCGAACCTTTGCCTACAAATTTGACTAATTTTGTAGGCAAAAGTCCAGCAAGCCTTTGCCTATGAGTTACACAAATATTGTAGGTAAAGGTCAAGTGGTAAATGTTTGCCTATGATTTTCATGAAAATCGTAGGAAAAGGCTTACTAAATCTCACCCCCCATCTTTCCTTACGATAAAATTCAAATTGTAGAGAAAGGTCAATTTTAGTAAAAATCGCAGGGAATTTTCTTTTGATCAATAAATTTTTTGGAGGCAAAGTCACCCATCAATATTTTCTCCAAATTGAATTAGTAAGCCTTTCCCTATGATTTTTACGAAAATCATAGGTAAAGGCTCGCTGGACCTTTGCCTACAATTATCATGAATGTAGTAGGTAAAGGTTCAGATGTAAGTGTTTACCTACGATTTTTACTTCTTCAAAAAGATTATTTATTAGTAAATTTTAAAATTTACAACTAAATTATAAACATATTTTCAAATCTATTTACCTATTCATGAAACATGTAAAAGACACATTAATTACTCTTCAAAAAGAGTGAGTGTCAAAATCATGTTCTTTACCAGGGGGAAAAGAAAAAGTTACATGCTGCCATAGTACAACATATGGTGCTGCAAAAGAAGTTGGTCTCTTTGAGTCAATCATGTTCTTTATCAGGGAGGAAAAGAAAAAGTTAAAAGGGAATCCAACACGATAGTAAAATAATATTACTGTAAACCTCATCATAAAATATATTGCAATACAATAATTTTTAATATCAATTATTTAAAAGAAAATATGACTATCTGCTACATCTACCACAAATTTATACCTGAGATAAATGCAGGTGATGCCCTAGAACTTCAAATTTGACAACTTATGTGCTCGGCAAATTCAACGTAGAAAAGACAACATGCCATGGAAGCCACCAAAGTAATATCATAAAGTGAATTTTAGCTGGAATAAAAGATTATTTATTATACTAATACAATTATTATTTACAAAAGTACAAGTGCAACAAGTAAGAAACAATAAAACTTGATGAAAATCCCAAAGAGATCAATATGTATGATGAAAGCTTCCTTTAATTAGGATTCATCTGTCTTTATGGAATGCTCTTGTCTATCCAACCAGTCACCTCATATTGAATATCCAGGATACATGGTCCTTTGGCTAGTATGATGGCTTAGTATTAGCCTGGCATGCCAACTCAACTTAGGCCACACAAATTCACATTTGTGCAAATCCAATAGAAATATTTCCTTTCCCTCAGCATTGAAGAATATACATTAATGATGCACTAGTTTGGGACTAGCAGGATTCCCTTCATCTCGGAATCATCAAACCAGAGAATCTTAAGCCCCTTGTCCATCATTTTCTTCGATCCATCCACTATTCTAAACCCTCTTGACAGGAGGGTTAGCATTCAGCTCTCTCGATATCATGGACAAAGACAACCTGCCCTGCATCAGCTCTACTCGCACAATGATCACCACTGAAGGAATTCACAATTTGTAGGGCAGAAAGAAAGAGAAAGAAGCCAAGTTAACCCGCTAGCACCTCGTTCTCTTTCCATCTCTCTCTCCTTCCCCTGCCCCCTCAAAACCCTAACCCCAATCCTAAAAAATAAAAAATAAAAATAAAGAAATCCACAAATCAAAACACTTAGCCTCAACCTTTTACTCTAATGCATAACAATCAGAAATGGCACAGAAAGAAGCTTCAGAGGCACAGAAATGGCAGGAAACGAAAGCCTCTCTCCCCTTTTTCCTGCGTCCCCCACCTCAAGGTCCCCCCTCCCAGTAAAAAGCCAAAGCTGGCAGCAGAAGTGAAATTTTTGGACCCCTCTGTTGTCGCCTTCCCACCACTCCCTCCGCCTCTCTCCATCTCTCACTAGCCAACAAGCATCATCGAACTGAAAATGTAGCGATAAAAGTGGAGAAAGATATAGAGATTATTTAGATAGACTAAAAAAACAAATCTTGGATCGAACTAAAAGAGACGGAGGAGTTACCTGGCTTTACGATGCCCCTTCTCCTCTCTTCCTTCGTTTGGGACGGGAAGCAAATGCATTGGCGACGACCAAGGGCGGGGATGGCGCGAGGGAGGAGATAAGGTTAGATTCGGCCGGAATGAGGAATGAAATGGGGTTAGGGCAATTCTTCTTTGCGATGCCAGTTTCGTCGCTATATTAGCAATGCGGTTAATTGCATCGCTAAAATAACAATTAAATGTCCCGTATTTAACCGCTATTTAGCCCTGCAAATAAATGCATAATAAAATACTAATTAAATATATCATAATTTTATTGATAGTGACATCATTTTTTGTATCGCTAATTAGCGACACAAAAACGTCATTAAAATATCGACTAAATACATCACAATGTCATCGCTATTTTGTGACTACCATATATATATATATATATATATATATATATATATATATATATATTTTTAATTAATTTAGTACTTAAGGGTTTTACTAGAAACCCTTATATTAATCTCTATTATTTTTATTATAAAAAAGATCCTTTGCCCAAAAATAAAAAAATAAAATAAAGAAAACACTTAGTATCCTCGATATTTTTAAGAATTAATCTTTTTAAAAACTATATTCGAAATAGAAGCACTTTATGAACAATTTATCAAAATGGAGTGCTTTAGGTGGGCTTAATAGACATCTCAAGTAGGTTTGCAATATCAATAGAAATCATTGATTCAAATAATTTCTATAAGGTAAAATCATATATTCAACAGATGATTTGTACAAAAAATTATTTGTACGATTCCAAACATATAAAAATTATTTGATGAATAAATAATTTCTTTATTTTTTATAAAAGCTTGATATTGAACTAAAATATAATATATTAAAATTTAATGCTTACACAAGCTACTCTAGTTTATGGTTTGAATCTCATATTATGAATTATTTTTGTAAAACTCTTAAATTGTAGCCATTAAAATAATTTTATAATTTTTAAAAAATAAATATTTAAATCCTATAATAATTATATTTTGAATTTTATATTTAAATATACTAATATTTTTTGCATAAATATTTTTACTTTTTTAAAATAATAATTTGATAACTACAAATATAAAATATAAAATTATAATTATAATTTTATCATGGCAACTAAAAAAACTTAAAGTTTTCTTGAATCTTCTCCCCAATAATTTGAACAATAAAAACTATGTATGAAGCCCCTTAGCCTAGCCTTTTCGTAATTTTTTCCAATCAAGTAGCACCCAATCCAAATTGGCACCAAAATTCTTCCATAATTGTGCATGTTATATTAGTAATTCCATCAAGATCATCATACTTGTTGACGCCAAGCCATCTTCCTTGAACGCTGGAAAAATGGAGATCCTTCTTGGCGAACTCCTGCAAGAAAAGTCCCCGGAGACCGGATATTTCGGTGGGGATCCTCCGACACTCAAGTCAGTCACTCGGGAACAAACAAGAGTTAACTTGCAGAAAGAGGCTAGAAAGCTAGAGTTCAGAATCCTCCCTCACCCTGAGAGTGTGTGCTTTTATACCTGTTTGAGGGTTTCTCTTCTCCTCATCTCTAAGAGGTTGCCGATTTTGAGGTACCGTTGTTCGGTAATAGACAAAAGGCAAGGCTGATAGTGACGGGTCGTACCCATCATTGGGCATGTCAGAGGTGTCCTACCTCGCCTGCCACCCGCCAAGTGCGATGCTACGGGTGCCAGGCGGCTTTGGTTGCATTAGGAGCGCATCGTTACGGGGTGTGGTCATGCGCTATTACGGGCGAGTGGTGGACCATACGCCATTATGGAGTACGGTCACGTGCTGTTACGGGCGAGTGGTGGACCATATGCCGTTATGGAGTACGGCCAAGTGCTGTTACGGGCGAATCAGGTGGCTCGAGGCCATAGGTTGCTAGTCCCAGGGCCGGACCATGATGGAAGCTCGAGGTCGAGGATGCCTCGAAGGCTGAAGGTGCCTTGGAGGCTGAGGGTGCCTTGGAGGCTAAGGGTGCCTCAGAGGTCGAGGCGGGGCTCCATCAGTCTCCCACACCGTTAACCCTAATGATGCTGCATCAGCCACATCAGATGCCCCCTCGCCCCTAAGACAAAGCGGACCCATCTCTGCAAGGTGAAAGGGGTGTCACCTCTCCAGTGGCTGATCCTCGTCCGCTGCCAACCGCTCCCGAACACATGTCTCTGGATGCTGCAATGACTTTACACGGGCGACGTAGGGGATGTGAAGGGACAGCCACTGCCATCCATCCGATCTGCAACGATCATCCCCGAGGCAAGGTTGTCCTCTTGAAATCCATGAAAAGCGTCCGCCATCATTTCCATCATGATGATGATGTCAGTGGCATCCCGTCATTGGCCGAGGGCGGATCGTCTCACGCGCCGAGTGCCTGCCAAGGCGACCAGCCTATAGCGGAGGTCCGTGGCTGAGTAAGTAGAGCGGGACGATTTGAAATCATTTTAAGCCGGGCGAATGACTGGCCTCCGTCACTTTGCTTCAGTTATCTTCTTCCTCTGGCCCTCGACTTCTCCTACAACCTGAGAATCAGCTTTCCATTTTCTTCTCCAGGTTAGCCCTCTGTCCCTTCCAGACCTTCCTTTTTCTTCACCACTTCCCGCCATGGCCTCCTCTCCTTCTTAGTCCTCCGCTCCTCCTAACGACCACATTTCTTCCTCAAGGCTTCGTGCCTCTCCTTCTCCTCCCCTCTCATGGTCCTCCGATCCAGATGATCGCGCTCCCCTTGCCCAGCGGTAGGTCATCGGCCGGGCTCCGACGAGGAGACGCTTGGTGGCCACCGGCAGGCTCCAGCGAGGAGGCGCCGGGTGGCGGCCAGCACCTCCTCGAGGGTGGGGGCGAAATCCCCAACGGGGACCGCCTCCACGGTAACGGGCCAAGACCTGGCAAACATCAGGGCCCGTTACCAGATCTCCTGAGATGTCAAACTTTTTGAAGGGAGAAACAATCTCCGAGGCATGCATGTTTTAAGAAATTGATAACAATTATCAATGCGGAAATTTAAAGATTACATACTAATCTATCTAATATGCATCAAGATCATATCTTTGCCTTGTATATAGGATCGATTGATCCAAAATATGCATATAAATAAAACTATCAAGATCATGTCTTGATCTTCAAGGCAAGAAGTCATACTTCTTATCTTGAAGCATGGCTTAAGATCTAGGGATCATATCACTTACCTTAAAGGCAATTGGTAAATCCTTTTATGCTCTGCAGCCGTTCAATCGTCCGGCCTCTAGTATCGTCCACGCGAAGCCCCGAATGATCAGATTCCTAGGAGTGCTAGCTCGTGGAAAACGACTTTGCTGATCTTGAATCCTCCACTTGAATTCTTCTTCTAGGATCCTCCACACTTCCGTTAGCACCAGAATCACCAGGATTTTCTATTCTAATTCTTTAGAAAATTAATTCACGACATATCGTGTGTTGTTTTTCTCTTCTGTGTAATCTGGTGAGGGATGTCCTCTATTTATATCTCTTTTTAGCCAGCCCATTAAATTCTAACATTTAAAATTCTGCCGCTTGGCAAAAACCAAAGAGATGCCGAACCGTAGCGCTTGGTTAATTCCGACGTTCGATAAAAACCAAAGAGTCGTCGAACCATAGCGCTTGATTAATTCCGACGTTCGGTAAAAACCAAAGAGTTATCGAACCGTAGCGCTTGGTTAATACAAAGAGGCGCATTTATTCCATATAAATTCTAACACTTTAGAATTCTGACAGAATTGTTTGGAGAAGATTAATGCAAGACATTAAATTCTATATGTGAATTTAATCTCTCAAACTTATGCGAGAGGTTTAGGTTTATTTTTTGGTTTAAGCTAATCTGAATTTATTGGACTGAACCCACATAGATCATGGTCCTAGCCCAAATCAAATTTGGCTAGTCCTGAATCTATTTAAATCCAAATCAAGTCTAATTTTAAATCAATATTTGAAATTGACTAGTCCTTCTAATAGACTTAAACCAAATTGAATCTTATTCAATTGTACTTAACCCAATTGAGATAATTCAATCAATCAATTGATTAATTAAATCATATACGATTCTCAATCGTTGATCAGCAAACAGATCATCTAGGAAACTTCTATGCATGTGACTCTCTAGGTTCGAACCTAAGCTGGTAGCATAGAAACAACTTTCTATACTAATCAATGTGCCCATCTAGCAATGGAACCCGACGTCCAGATAGGTCGAAGAGTTGCCGAGCAAACTCCAAGAACCCTAAGAAATAGTTACCGTATAATTCATCCTCTTGACCACAAATGCTAAGGATGGCTTAAGAGCCTGTCAACTCTAAATAGCAAATCCATAAAGTGATTTCAATTTTAGTGATCATGTGACTTTCACATGAAGTGCCTTGGCCAAGGTCTTGCTAAATTGAAACACAAGCATTTCTCCTTTTAACGGGATAGGTCAAATTCCATCTTGATCCAAACTGACTACCACAAGTACTTGACTGCACCCAGTAACCTTTCGTAGCTGGATTAGAAATCCAGGTGGTCCGGCACCTAAGTACAATGAGTTGCTTGTAAGCCACTGGTTGTGATCTTCAGGTCTGAAGGATACTTATACCTATATCTTCTCGGATTAACTCTTGACAGTAGAGTATCCGGAAATGAGTCACGTTCGGTGAAATGTACTCCTACACTTTCACCTGTATGTCATACCAGTGTCTCTACACTCCTTGGTTAAGAGGACAACCAACAAATATGATATACAACGTCCTATAATTGATAGTACTATGGCCCTGTCATAGTATATCATTGGTCGCGAACCTTTTTGAGGACCTTCAAAGATAAATCCTCCTTTATCGTGAAGGAAGATCCTAAGGGCTTCATTACAATCAGGAGTATTAAGAAGATGTTCTTGTAATGAATAAACTGTCAAATAACTTTTATTAATATATCAATTTATATACAATTTACATTAGCACAATCATCAAATGATTGGCTTTAGGATACAATTCCCAACAAACTCCCACTTAGCCTAAAGCCACTCATTACAGTATCTAATACCCATCTTCAACTTATAGTTGTCAAACTCCTTGATGCTGAGTGCTTTAGTAAATGGGTCACCTAGGTTTTCCTTTCCATCAATCTTCTGAAGATTTATGTCACCTCGGTCTACAATCTCTCGAATAAGATGAAACCGGCGCAGTATGTGCTTGGTGCGCTGATGTGCTCGTGGTTCCTTTGCTTGAGCTATGGCACCAGTGCTGTCACTGTACAACAGGACTGGTCCATCTATGGAAGGTGTCACTCCAAGCTCGGAGATGAACTTTCGCAGCCACACAGCTTCTTTCGCAGCATCTGATGCAGCGATGTACTCTGCCTCGCACACCGAATCTGCCACTGTATGTTGCTTGAACTTTTCCAGCAAACAGCTCCACCATTCAGGATAAACACGAAACCCGATACACTTTTGCTATCATCATGATCTGATTGGAAACTGGAATCAGTATATCCAACAAGTTTCAAATCAGACTCTCCATAGACTAACCACTGGTCCTTAGTATTTCTCAAATACTTAAGGATTGTCTTAACAACTTGCCAGTATTTTCTCCTGGATCAGATTGGTATCTACTCACTACTCCTAGTGAGTATGCCACATCTGGTCTTGTACATGTCATGGTGTACATAATCGATCCCACTGCCGAAGCATATGGAATTCGACTCATACGTTCTCTTTCATTAGGAGTTGTCGGACAATCCTTCTTAGAAAGATGAATTCCATGGCCTATCGAAGATAGCCTTTCTTGGAATTCTCCATGCTAAACCTCTTTAGCACTGTGTCAATGTACGTAGATTGGGATAAACCAAGCATCCTCTTAGATCTATCTCTATAGATCTTCATCCCTAGGATGTATGATGCTTCTCCCAGATCTTTCATGGAGAATTGTGATGATAACCATGTCTTTATTCCTTGTAATGCAGGGATATCATTCCCGATTAAGAGAATATCATCCACATATAATACAAGAAATACAATAACGGAATCGTTAGCCCATTTATAAATGCAAGGTTCTTCTTTATTTTTAATAAAGCCATAAGATTTGATCACTTTATCAAATCGTATGTTCCAACTCCTAGATGCTTGCTTAAGTCCATAAATAGACTTCTGTAGCCTGCACACTTTAGACTCGTCTTCAGATATAAAACCTTCAGGCTGTATCATATACACCTGTTCTTCTAAATCACCATTTAGAAAAGCGGTTTTAACATCCATCTGCCAAATCTCATAATCGAAGTGTGCTGCTATAGCTAGCATAATCCGAATGGATTTCAGCATTGCCACAGGAGAAAACGTTTCGTCATAGTCAATACCATAACGTTGACGATACCCCTTGGCAACCAGACGTGCTTTATAGGTCTCAACCTTTCCGTCTGCGCCTCTTTTCCTCTTGAAAACCCACTTACACCCTATGGGTTTTATCCCTTCGGGTGGGTCAACTAATGTCCATACATTATTGTCCTTCATGGAATCAAGTTCGGATTTCATGGCATCAAGCCATTTATTAGAGTCAGTCCTTTGCATAGCATCCATATAGGTGATCGGATCCTCGTTGTTCTCATCGAGTTCAACAGGATCATCGTTCTGGACCAAGAAACCTAAGTATATCTGGTTGATGTGGTACTCTACCAGATCGCCTTAATGGTGCATCTAAAATGGGTTTTGAGTTTGATCTAATCAACTCAGATTCTAAGGGTTCACTGGTTTGTGTTGTTCCTTCTACTTGATGAACTTCCTCAAGTTCAACATTAGAGCTATTTGTTCCTTCACTAAGGAACTCCTTTTCAAGAAAAACTGCTCTATTACTAATGAACAACTTTTGTTCTTCAGTATTGTAGAAGTAATATCCTTTGGTTTCTTTCGGATAGCCGATGAAAAAATATTTGTCAGATTTGGGTTCAAGTTTGTCTGATTTTGCACGTTTCACATAAGCCGGACACCCCCAGACTCTCAGATAGGTAATAACCGGTTTATGTCCATACCACATCTCATGTGGAGTTTTAGAAACAGACTTACTTGGAACCTTATTAAGAATATGACAAGCTGATTCTAATGCGTATCCCCAAAATGATATTGGCAAGCTTGCAAAACCCATCATGGACCGAACCATGTCTAACAGAGTTCGATTCCTTCTTTCCGACACACCGTTATGCTGCGGTGTTCCAGGAGGAGTCCATTGGGAGAGAATCTCATTCTCTCTTAAATATGTCACAAATTCATTGGAAAGGTATTCGCCTCCTCGATCTGATCGAAGGGTCTTAATACATTTTCCTGTTTGTTTTTCTACTTCTTTATGATATAGTTTGAACATTTCAAACGACTCAGATTTATGTCTCATAAGATAGACATAACCAAACCTAGAAAGGTCGTCTGTAAAAGTAATGAAGTAGTAATATCCACCTTTGGCACAAGTGCTCATTGGTCCACATACATCAGTATGTACTAGACTCAATAGCTCTTTGGCTCTTTCACCTTTTCCAGTAAAAGATGACTTGGTCATTTTACCAAGAAGACAGGATTCACAATCATCAACTCGAAGGATGCCCTCCTGAGTTAACCTGTTTAATCTGTTCTTATTGATATGACCCAGCCGATGGTGCCAAAGATAAATGTCTGTGACATCAGTTGTTCTAGGGCGCTTACTTGAATTGTACACTACATTCACAGGCTGTGATAATATATAAATGCCATTAGATAAATGCCCAGTCATTACAGTGACTCCATTCATAATGATATTCAAAGTAACATCCTTTATTGAAATTTCATAATGACTTTTGGCCAGAAGGCCTACAGAAATTACGTTCAACAAGAACGTTGGGAAAAAATGACAATCATTTAGTATAATGACATTTCTATTGAAAACTATTTCAAGAACTCCTAATGCCAGAACTGGAACTAATCTTCCATCGCCGACATTAAGGAATCTTTCATTGTCTCAAATCTTCTGGTGACCTGTAGTCCCTGCAATGAATTGCAAATGTTAAAAGGACTCCCGGTATCCAATACCCAGGTCTGATTATCATATACAGAAAAATTACAAGGTGTTATCATATAAATACCTTGTTGAGCAACATCTTGCTCCTTTTTCTTCTTTGGCCTGTTTGGATCAAGTGTGGCAATGTAAAGAGGACAGTTCCTCTTCCAGTGCCCTTGCATCTTGCAGTGAAAGCATTCAGCTTGACTTTTATCAACTTTCTTCTTCTGCATCTGACCCCTTATAGATGTCCTAGCATGTTGCACCTTTTTATTATTCTTTTTCTTCTTCCCTTTCCCAAAGGGTTTACGCCCTACCTTAGATCCTTCAACCACATTAACCAAACCCTTAGAGAGCTGGTTATCCTTCTCAAAGTTCTGTAACAACCCCAACAAACCGTGGTAGTTGACTGCAGGCTTTGTCATTCGAAAATGAGTAAGGAAAGGTCGGAAGGATGGAGGCAAGGAATTCAGGATCGCATCTTTTCCCAACTGCTCATGTAAGGGAAAGCCGAGCTTGCTTAGGAGTTCTATCTTCTCGATCATGTACAATACATGATCAGTGACAGGAGATCCATCCCTCATTCGAGCATTGAAAATAGCACAACTAGTCTTGTGCCTTTCAACATCGTCGGGTGTGCCGAAAGATTCATTCAACGCTTGAATGATTTCTTCTGGCTGAGCATTCTCGAACCGGCGACCGAATTCATCGTTCATTGCTGCTAGCATGATACAACGCACGCTAGTTCTATCATTGAGCCACTTCTGATAAGTGTCTCTCTCAGAACTTTGGGTGTTTGCATCAGGTATCTTTGGTGCAGGATTATTCAGAATATATAGAATCCTCTCATGCTCAAGGACGATCTTAAGTTTTCTGAACCAGCTATTGAAATTGGAACCATTCAATTTGTCACTATCCAATAGGGACCTTAATGATAAATTAGTGGCCATGTTCTGCATAAGGAAAAACTAAAGTTTATTAGTATATAAATTGATTCAGTCTAAAGACTTGGACTTTAGTCTAAAGATTCTCCCACTATTTTGTTCAAATTGGCAGCCTCTACACCCCAATTCGAAGAATTATTCTTAATTCTTTAGCGGCACTAAGATCTACATAAACTACATACAGGCCCAAGTGAAGCTTGGCTAACCCATATGCATCTAAGAGTAGGTTCAAAACCAATTGTTTCCCAAACAATTCTTAGTGTTCAGTTTTGCCCCATGTACCTCTTCAGCAGGCATGAAGTGCCTCCACTGAAAGTTCTGGTTAGGTCCAACCATTAAATGATATAATCAGTGTAACCTATCAATAGACAACCAAGCCCGAGTGAAGCTCGGCTCACCTGACTGTTATTTAATAGTTACGCTGACTTATCATATAATGAATGATAATTCGATGGTTGACAAGCACCAGGCATGGAGTGCCTCCAATGATTATCAAGACATCGGACTCATTATCACCCACCTTAATGGGAGGCTATGATCTAGTTATCATATAACTATTTCATTTTAAGGACCTAATAATTTTAGAGGATTTTAATAATATGAAGATAAATTGACTAATCAAGTTCTCCCACTGAATCTATGAAATCGGTAGAATGAAACAAGATTAAGTCAGGTTAAGTGGCACCTAAATCAGTCAGACTGATTTCCTTACAGGCATGGGTCAACCCGAATCAGGTAAATGATCTGAATCATAAATGGTTCACCACATTGACCAGGTGAGTGAGATCGATGGGAGGGATATGCCATTAACTCGTTAAAGACGCATCAATACGAGTAGCTCCCAATTAAAAACCATTCGATCGTTGATCCTAGAGCAACTTGCCAACTCACCTTGACATCATATGGTTAACCAATTCTGATTTGACCATCTAAGAGATTCATGCTCAACCACGGAGCCTAATCTACTTCCATTTGGTTTAATCAAAGAGAAGGACATGATCAACTACAACTATTGTTTGATTTAGAGCATTCTTAACCTAATCTAATTAGATTTGATCAAATACTCTTTTAGTCCAGTTGATTTAAACCTTAGGTCTAACCCTTTATGGACCCGATTTAGCTAACCCAAAGGATTAAATATATTTCATGTTTACATGTCATATATTTCAATCAAGCATCACATGTATTATGTTACTACTCATAATTCCTATATTTAGATCATATCTAAAGAGATTATGAATTAACATTTGACATTCAAATTAGACTCTCATAAATATTTGTATGTTTCATAACATAGACATCATGCCATCATATATCATATCTATGTTTTATACTAAACATGCAAATATCATATTTTTATACAACATCAATATGTATCAAATATAAAACATCTTTTGAGAGTGTGTAATCTATGTTTTGAAGCCAAAGATCAATTTAAATTATCACGCAATATGTCACAGAATACCTCATTGAATGGGTAATTTGGATTTTCAATCCATCTGTGACCGAATAGCCTTGTGATTAGTTTTAGCCATAATTACACAATTAATAGAAGCATTAATTTACATGCAATAAATTAGATCAATAACGAAACCATCGCTCTGATACCATTTGTAGGGAGAAATAATCTCCGAGGCATGCATATTTTAAAAATTGATAACAATTATCAATGCGGAAATTTAAAGATTACATATTAATCTATCTAACATGCATCAAGATCATATCTTTGCCTTATATATAGGATCGTTTGATCTAAAATATGCATATAAAAAAATATCAAGATCATATCTTGATCTTCAAGATGAAGTCATACTTCTTATCTTGAAGCCTGCCTTAAGATCTAGGGATCAAATCACTTACCTTAAAACAGTAGGTAAATCCTTTTTGCTCTGCAGCCGTTCAATCGTCCGGCCTCTAGTATCGTCCACGCGAAGCCCCGAATGATCGGATTTTCGGGAGTGCTAGCTCGCGGAAAAATACTTTGCTGATCTTGAATCCTTCCACTTGAATCTTCCTCAAGATCCACCAGGCTTCCGCTAACACCAGAATCACCAGGATTTTCTATTCTAATTTTTAGAAAATCAATTCACGACATATCGTGTGTTGTTTTTCTGTTCTGTGTAATCTGGTGAGGGATGTCCTCTATTTATAGTCTCTTTAGCCAACATTAATTCTAACATTTAGAATTTCGCCGTTTGGAAAACCAAAGAGACGTCGAACCGGCGCTTGGTTAATTCCGACGTTCGGTAAAAACCAAAGAGTCGCGTTTGGTTAATTCCAACGTTCAACCAAAGAGATTAGACCAAAGAGGGAATTTCATTAATGCAAGCATTAAATTCTATATGATGAATTTAATCTCTCAGATGCGAGAGGTTTGGTTTAGTTTTGGTTTAAGCTAATCTGAATTTATTGACTAACCCACATAGATCATGGTCCTAGCCCAAATCAAATTTGGCTAGTCCTGAATCTATTTAAATCCAAATCAAGTCTAATTTCAAATCAATATTTGAAATTGACTAGTCCTTCTAATAGACTTAAACCAAATTGAATCTTATTCAATTGTACTTAACCCAATTGAGATAATTCAATCAATCAAATTGATTAATTAAATCATATACGATTCTCAATCGTTGATCAGCAAATAGATCATCCTAGGAAACTTCTATGCGTGTGACTCTCTAGGTTCGAACCTAAGCCGGTAGCATAGAAACAACTTTCTATACTAATCGATGTGCCCATCTAGCAATGGAACCCGACGTCCGGATAGGTCGAAGAGTTGCCGAGCAAACTCCAAGAACCCTAAGAAACAGTTACCGTATAATTCATCCTCTTGACCACAAATGCTAAGGATGGCTTAAGAGCCTGTCAACTCTAAATAGCAAATCCATAAAGTGATTTCAATTTTAGTGATCATGTGACTTTCACATGAAGTGCCTTGGCCAAGGTCTTGCTAAGTTGAAATACAAGCATTTTTTGGGCTCACAACGAACCCAGCTGGTTTTTCGGGCTCACCAGTACACACCCAACCACAAGCTCTCCTTAGCTTGTACCGAAGTATACTACCTCCACTAATTCAATCCCCCGATTGAATCAGCAAGCACTAATGAAAAATAGAGTTTAAGTACACAGCAGCTCCTCAAATGAGCAAATAAACAATCAACTAAACAATGATAAGAAAAGCATGTTTGAAGCTCTTTGAATGTGTGCTTTTCTTCTTTTCTTTTTTTCCTCTTCTCCTTTGAAAGATTGAATCAGGGCCTCAGCTCAGATTCTTCAGAAACTTGCTGTTGAGAAGATGAGGATTTGGGGCTTTTGCTTTCTTTCTTCTAAGGATGAAAATCTCCTTTGTTTGAACTTGAGAAGCTTGTGGATTTCTCTTTGAGCTTTCTGAGGTTGATGGATTTGAGCTCTAAGTCTTTCCTCTTAATTTCTCTCTCTTTTTCACAGAGTATTTTTCTTGATTTTTCTCCTCTTTTCTCTTGTATGTACTCTCTCTTTCAAACGAACGATTTTTTCCTTTTTATAGATGTCTTAATCTAGGTTTAGGTGGGAAATATAGCCGTTGTGAGATGTTTGGATCTTTCTACACACAAAGAAAATAGCCGTTAGAGGTTAGGTAAAAAGAAATCTTACCGTTGGAGTCCGTTCTGACAGATAAATAATCCGTTCCAGACAGGTTGGAGTCGGCTCCAACTTTTCAGGTGTCGGCTCCAAGTCGGGTATCCAAAAATAGAAAATAAAAAGTTGTTGAGGAGTCGGCTCCGAGAAAGTTAAGTGTCGGCTCGCTGCTTTCGGGGGTCGGCTCCGCAATCCGAAGGTGTCGGCTCCAAAAATGCTCATAAAAACACGCTCTCTGTTCTCAGGTTAGAGTCGGCTCCAGAAAATCAGGTGTCGGCTCCCGAACTCTCAGGTGTCGGCTCCCGAATACTAGGTGTCGGCTCTAGAAACTAAGACAGAACACGCTTCTCTGTATCTCAGGCTGGAGTCGGTTCTGAAACTCTGGGTGTCGACTATGGACCGTGCCAAAATTTCAGAAAACTTCTGATACGCCTTGGGGTCGGCTCCTGACCATTTGCGTGTCAACTCCAAGCTCTGAACTTTGAAAAATTCTTTTGACATTTTGATTCAAAACTTGTTTCTTTATTCCTTTTGATTGATCAAACATTTTTAATCCATGTAACACTTGTTAAATCTATTAGAAACATAGTAAATATACTCATGTCTTTTATTAAATCAAAATCAATACTTGAGTCAACAATCTTCCCCTTTTTGATGATTATAAAAACATTGAGTATATGTATGAGTTAGACAATAGGATTTTCAACTCAAATTTCGTAAATACTTAGTTCTCATAGGTAGGCGCCCCCCGAATGAAGTAGCTCCCCCTGAATGAAGTAGCTTCCCCTATGATACTCAATTTAACAATAAACTTTTAATGTTTGATACTAATTAAACAATCATATCAACTTGTATCAGATTAAGTGCACATATGTCAAATTACTTCTCTCTATATGTAATACCAATTAATTAAGCTTATTTATTCCAATGCATATACATATACTTTTCCCTCTTTTTAACTTTTAATGCATATACGACTATCAATTACTTCTCCCTCTTTTTTGTAATCAACAAAAAGGTTAAGAAGTTTCAAGCACTACAAGAAATTTAAAATATTGCGATGCCAAAATGCGTCGCTATTGCGTCGCTATACCATGTTTAGCGACGCAATAGCGACGCAATGATGGCGTCGCTCAACTCCCCGTCGCAATACTCTTTTGTCGCAATTGCGTCGCTTTCTGCGACGCTCTGCGACGCTAGCGACGCCAATAAATGCGTCGCTAAAGCGTCGCTAAATTGGCGCCATCAGATTGCGTCGCTAAGGCGTCGAATTGATTACTTTAAGAATTAATTGCATCGTCAGGTATTCTGCGTTGTCGCTAAAGCTAAAAGCTAAAAAAGTTATTACATATATTGCGACGCAATAAGTGCATCGCAATTATTTTTTAAATATTTTTAAATGAACATATTTAAATTTATTATAATAATTGCGACGACAAATTACGTCGCAAATATTTTTTAATATTTTAATCAGTTATATGTATTCTAATAATATTGCGACACATATTTTGTCGCAATATTTATTTATATTTTTTTAAACTGTGTCGCTAAGGCATCGCAAGCTATTTGTTAATATTTATAAATGATTATATTTATAATTAATGTTAATAATTACGACGATAAATTGCATCACAATTTATTCTATAAAATTTTTAATGATCCCGATCGGCCACGACCTATCTCGGACAGTTGCAATCCGTCAGAGATCGGCGACGATCCGACGGTAGCGATCGATCCAAGCCCTGATCCCTATCGGCCACGACCGATCTCGGACCGTGGCGATCCGTCCGAGATCGGCGATGATCTTGTGATCGATCCAAGCCCTGATCCCGATCGGCCACGACCGATCTCGGACCGTGGCGATCCGTCCGATCGCGACGATCCGACTGTTGCGATCGATCCAAGCCCTGATCCCGATCGGCCACGATCTCGGACCGTGGCGATCCGTCCGAGATCGGCGACGATCCGACGGTTGCGATCGATCCAAGCCCTGATCCCGATCGGCCACGACCGATCTCGGACCGTGGCGATCCGTTCGAGATCGGCGACGATCCGACGGTTGCGATCGATCCAAGCCCTGATCTCGATCGGCGACGACCGATCTCGGACCGTGGCTCCGATCGACGATCGATGGTTGCGATCGATCCAAGCCCTGATCCGATCGGTGACGACCGATATCGGTCCGATCGGCGATCCGACGGTTGCGATCGATCCAAGCCCTGATCCCGATCGGCCACGACCGATCGACCGTGGCGATCCGTCCGAGATCGGCGACGATCCGACGGTTGCGATCGATCCAAGCCCTGATCCCGATCGGCCACGACCGATCTCGGACCGTGGCGATCCGTCCGATCGGCGACGATCCGACGGTTGCGATCGATCCAAGCCTGATCCCGATCGGCCACGACCGATCTTGGACCGTGGCGATCCGTCCGATCGGCGACGATCCAACGGTTGCGATCGATCCAAGCCCTGATCCGATCGGCGACGACCGATCTCGGACCGTGCGTCCGATCGCGATCGACGGTTGCGATCGATCCAAGCCCTGATCCCGATCGGCCACGACCGATCTCGGACCGTTGCGATCCGTCGATCGGCGACGATCCGACGGTTGCGATCGATCCAAGCCCTGATCCCGATCGGCCACGACCGATCTCGGACCCGATCCGTCCGATCGGCGACGATCCCGTTGCGATCGATCCAGCCCTGATCCCGATCCGACCGATAATCGGTCCGATCGGCGATCCGACGGTTGCGATCGATCCAAGCCCTGATCCCGATCGGCCACGACCGATCTCGGACCGTGGCGATCCGTGATCGCGACGATCCGACGGTTGCGATCGATCCAAGCCCTGATCCCGATCGGCCACCGATCTCGGACCGCGATCCGTCCGATCGGCGACGATCCGACGGTTGCGATCGATCCAAGCCCTGATCCCGATCGGCCACGACCGATCTCGGACCGTGGCGATCCGTCCGATCGGCGACGATCCAACGGTTGCGATCGATCCAAGCCCTGATCCGATCGGCGACGACCGATCTCGGACCGTGGCTCCGATCGGATCCGACGGTTGCGATCGATCCAAGCCCTGATCCCGATCGGTGATGACCGATGCGATCGGTCCGATCGGCGATCCGACGGTTGCGATCGATCCAAGCCCTGATCCCGATCGGCCACGATCGATCTCGGACCGTGCGATCCGTCCGAGATCGGCGACGATCCGACGGTTGCGATCGATCCAAGCCCTGATCCCGATCGGCCACGACCGATCTCGGACCGTGCGATCCGTCCGATCGCGACGATCCGACGGTTGCGATCGATCCAAGCCCTGATCCCGATCGGCCATCGATCGGACCGCGATCCGTCCGATCGCGACGATCCGACGGTTGCGATCGATCCAAGCCCTGATCCCGATCGGCCATGACCGATCTCGGACCGTGGCGATCCGTCCGATCGGCGACGATCCAACGGTTGCGATCGATCCAAGCCCTGATCCGATCGGCACGACCGATCTCGGACCGTGGCTCCGATCGACGATCGACGGTTGCGATCGATCCAAGCCCTGATCCCGATCGGCCACGACCGATCTCGGACGTTGCGATCCGTCGATCGGCGACGATCCGACGGTTGCGATCGATCCAAGCCCTGATCCCGATCGGCCACGACCGATCTCGGACCGTGGCGATCCGTCCGATCGGCGACGATCCAACGTTGCGATCGATCCAAGCCTGATCCCGATCCGACCGATATCGGTCCGATCGGCGATCCGACGGTTGCGATCGATCCAAGCCCTGATCCCGATCGGCCACGACCGATCTCGGACCGTGGCGATCCGTCCGATCGCGACGATCCGATGTTGCGATCGATCCAAGCCCTGATCCCGATCGCCACGATCTCGGACCGTGGCGATCCGTCCGAGATCGGCGACGATCCGACGGTTGCGATCGATCCAAGCCCTGATCCCGATCGGCCACGACCGATCTCGGACCGTGGCGATCCGTCCGATCGGCGACGATCCAACGGTTGCGATCGATCCAAGCCCTGATCCGATCGGCGACGACCGATCTCGGACCGTGCAATCCGATGATCCGATGGTTGCGATCGATCCAAGCCCTGATCCCGATCGGCCACGACCGATCTCGGACAGTTGCAATCCGTCGATCGGCGACGATCCGACGGTTGCGATCGATCCAAGCCCTGATCCCGATCGGCCACGACCGATCTCGGACCGTGGCGATCCGTCCGATCGGCGACGATCCAACGTTGCGATCGATCCAAGCCCTGATCCCGATCGGTGACGACCGATATCGGTCCGATCGGATCCGACGGTTGCGATCGATCCAAGCCCTGATCCGATCGGCCACAACCGATCTCGGACCGTGGCGATCCGTCGATCGACGATGATCCGACTGTTGCGATCGATCCAAGCCCTGATCCCGATCGGCCATCGATCTCGGACCGTGGCGATCCGTCCGATCGGCGACGATCCGACGGTTGCAATCGATCCAAGCCCTGATCCCGATCGGCCACGACCGATCTCGGACCGTGGCTCCGATCGACGATACGATGGTTGCGATCGATCCAAGCCCTGATCCCGATCGGCCACGACCTATCTCGGACAGTTGCAATCCGTCGATCGGCGACGATCCGACGGTGCGATCGATCCAAGCCCTGATCCCTATCGGCCACGACCGATCTCGGACCGTGGCGATCCGTCCGAGATCGGCGACGATCCAACGTTGCGATCGATCCAAGCCCTGATCCCGATCGGTGACGACCGATATCGGTCCGATCGGGATCCGACGGTTGCGATCGATCCAAGCCCTGATCCTGATCGGCCACGACCGATCTCGGACCGTGGCGATCCGTCCGAGATCGACGACGATCCAACGGTTGCGATCGATCCAAGCCCTGATCCCGATCGGCCACGACCGATCTCGGACCGTGGCGATCCGTTCGAGATCGGCGACGATCCGACGGTTGCGATCGATCCAAGACCTGATCCCGATCGGCGACGACCGATGCAATATTTGCGTCGCAATATTTGCGTCGATTTAATTCTGCTAAAAACATTGCGACGCTTGCGTCGCAATGTTTTTAATGATATTTATATTTCATAAAAAATTAATTTAAAATATTGCGACGCAATATTTGCGTCGCATATTTAATTCTGCTAAAAATATTGCGATGCAATATTGCGTCGCAATATTTTTAATGTATTGCGACGCAATATTTGCGTCGCAATATTAAAAATTTAAAATAGTTAATTCTGCTAAAAAATTGTTATTGCGTCGCTTGTAAAAATTTAATTTAAAAATATTGCGACGCAATATTTGCGTCGCAATATTAAAAATTTAAAATATTTAATTCTGCTAAAAACATTAATATTTGCGTCGCAATGTGATATTTATATTTCATAAAAAATTAATTTAAAAATATTGTGACGCAATATTGCATCGCAATATTAAAAATTTAAAATATTTAATTCTGCTAAAACATTGCGACGCAAATATTGCGTCACAATATTTTTAATGATATTTATATTTCATATTAACTTAAAATATTGCGACGCAATATTGCGTCGCAATATTAAAAATTTAAAATAGTTAATTCTGCTAAAAACATTACGACGCAAATATTGCGTCGCAAATTTGCGTAAAAATTTAATTTAAAAATATTGCGACGCAATATTTGCGTCGCAATATTAAAAATTTAATTTTTTTAATTCTGCTAAAAACATTGCGACACAAATATTGCGTCGCAATATTTTTATTGATATTTATATTTCATAAAAAATTAATTTAAAAATATTGCGACGCAATATTTGCGTCGCAATATTAAAAATTTAAAATATTTAATTCTGCTAAAAACATTGCGACGCAAATATTGCGTCGCAATATTTTTATTATATTTATATTTCATAAAAAATTAATTTAAAAATATTGCGACGCAATATTTGCGTCGCAATATTAAAAATTTAATTTTTTTTTTGAGTTTTTGGTTAATTGAGTCGCTAATGAGTCGCTAATGCGTCGCAATATTTTGTTGTCACAAAGGCGTCGCAAAGTGGTCGCAATTTAGCGACGCAATTTGGCGTCGCTAAAGCTATTTCAGTATTTTCTTGTAGTGAAGTTAAATGATAAAATTGAGAGATGCCCCAAAGATCAAATGATATTCATTAAGTATCAAATAAGTTCATTACATAAAGTCAAGTATTACATCATATTGCAAAAAGAAACTTCATTACATCAAGACTTTAGTGAAAAGTAAATTAACATCAAACTAAATTAAACAAATCAAAGAACTTCATTACAATGTAATCAAAGATTAGTTCTAAGAAGTCTTTGCAAATCTTCTAATATTTTTCCCATTCCTTCACTTTGTGTTCTTACAAATTCCTTTAGTCTTCTATCAACAAATGCACATGCAGTCATAAATTTGTCCTGAAGCTCAGCATTGCATTTGGAGTAAGTCTCTGAATCTCCACCAATATCTTTAAGCTCTTCAAAGATATTCTTGAGATCATTCTTCAAGGATTCTGCGGAGGCTCCAAGTGTAGATTCAATTTTACCAATTCTTTCATCCAAAGAATAATACATTTCTCTTAAATTCATTAAACTGTTGTCAATTTTTGTTTTCATTTCTTCCTTGTGAGAGGCAAATAAACTTTTAAGCTGTTCTAACTGGATATCAGAAAAACCAATAGATGACATAGGCGGGATGGTACATGTGCATGAGCTGGAGTAGGTGCCGGTGGTGGTGAAGATCTGCTAGGCTCTGGTGATGGATGCCTCGCTGATGGACCTGCCTCAGATGGTGCAGTAGCCCAAATATCAGCTGCTCTCTCATCCAGATGGCCTTTCCTTTCCCATCTACCATCCACTTTTACAAACCTCATTCTGTGCACAGTAGCCAAGCTATAGTAATATGTGTGTCTAAGGTTCTTCGATGGCTCATTGTCAGAAATCACAACTCCTTGACTTCTAAAAGCCATAGTTAGGATCATCCCATAAGGCAATGAAGATCTCCTCTTGCCCTCGGCCTCAGTCATATACCATATCATCATTCCAGCAAGATTAATTGGCTGACCCATCAAGATACTATCCATAATCACTATGTCTCGCTCTGAGACATACTCAAAATGACCAGTCTTGGGAAATAAGATCCTACCACAAATGTTATGCAGCAATCTAAGTTCAAGTGGCAATTGATTTGCCCTAACTTCCTCAAACTCTGTTACTTCTCTTCCTAACATCCTTGACAAAGCAGCAGATCTCTTACTGTGAATGTCCGCCACAAGCCCAGTGACAGGGATGCTTAAAAGATTTCCTAAAATCTAAAAAGTGAGATGAATTCTCTTCCCTCTTACAGAACTGCCTTTTCCACCATCTCCCCTTGATAAATTGAGATAAAATTTCTTAACTAGGGCTGGATAAGTGGGAACATCCAAAGAACATACCTTATCCCAGCCGAGCTCTTTAATTTGACTATCGATTGCAAAACCCTCGGCTTCAAAGAAATCAAAATCCACCTTACTTCACATGGTAATGACTCGCCCAACAAGAATGTCTACTTGAGGAGAGGAGGGGCTAGGATTATCCGAGTGTGTTGAAGAGGAATCATCGCTTGGAGATGGTTCACGGATGGGATGCCGAGTTGTGCGCTTCCTTGTAGCCACGGGAGCATCAAAGACCGATCCCCTACGCTTAGGTGCCACTGGAATCTTGGGGAATGGTTGATTTAAGGAGTATTTGGCTTTGGGAGGTTTGGAGAGGTTTTGGAGAAGGTTTGGAGAAGATAGAAAATGAGAAGGTATCGACGCTGCTCTAATATAATCAATTTGGGTCCACCAGGTGTCGACTCCCATAAAGTCGGGTGTCGACTCCAAGTCGCTAACACTGTTAGCGCCCGAGCTGGAGTCGGCTCCGCTTTAGTGGGTGTCGGCTCCAAGGTCAGAGACCGAGAGCGACACAGACAAGGTGTCAACTCCACAGATTAAGGTGTCAACTCCACTGACAGTTTCAGAGAAAAATAAATGAGTTTCAAATAGCCGAAACTTGTCAAAACAAGATCAATAAATTTTTAAAAAAATCTTTGGAATGTGGAGAATCAAATTGCTCAAAAGTCTAGATAAATTATCCTTAAAGTCATGAGAGAAATCTCAGGAATTGATTGAATTCTAGATAATCATTCCTTAGGTGTTTCAAAATCATTTCAAAGGATCACAAATTCCTAATTCTCCTCTAAGATAACAAAATCTCTCTTCACTCAAAGGTTTTGTAAATATATCAACTAACTGTTCTTCAGTATTAACATAATCAAGGCAAATTTCATTGTTAGCTACATGTTCTCTTATAAAGTGATATCTAATTTCAATGTGCTTAGTTCTTGAATGTTGTATTGGATTCTTAGTTAAATTGATTGCACTTGTATTATCACATCTAATAGGAGTTTTATCAAAGTATTATGCCATAATCTTCAAGTTGTAGCTTAATCCAAAGGATTTGAGCACAACTTCCAGCTGCAACATATTCTGCTTCAGCAGTAGATAATGCAACCGAATTTTGCTTTTTGCTAAACCAAGAGATTAAGTTACTTCCTAAAAACTGACATGCACCACTTGTACTTTTTCTATCTAGTTTACATCCAACATAATCAGAATCTGAATAAGCAATCAAATTAAGTGTTGAATCTCTAGAATACCATAATCCTACATTTTTGTTCCACTTAGATATCTTAGTATTCTTTTTACAGCAATTAAGTGAGATTCTTTAGGTTCTGATTGAAATCTAGCACATAAATAAACAGCAAACATGATATCAGGTCTACTTGCAGTTAAGTAAAGTAGAGATCCGATCATACCTCTATAGTGTTTTTGATCAACTTTCTTACAGTTTTCATCTTTATCCAATTTGCATGAAGGACTCATAGGTGTTCCAAGGGGTTTGATTGATTCCATTCCAAACTTCTTGACTATTTTCTTTGTGTACTTTGTTTGGTTGATGAAAATCCCTTCTTTGCTTTGCTTGATTTGGAGTCCTAGGAAGAAGTTGAGTTCTCCCATCATGCTCATCTCGAATTCTCCCTGCATCAGCTTAACAAATTTTTGACACAAATGATTATTAGTAGCACCAAATACAATATCATCTACATATATTTGTACTACTAATAAGTCTTTTATTTTCAAAAATAGGGTTTTGTCTACATTTTCTCTAGAAAAACCATTTTCAATTAAAAATTTGCTTAACCTATCATACCAAGCTCTAGGTGCTTGTTTTAAACCATATAGTACTTTGTGTAATTTAAAAACATGATTTAAAATTCATGATCTTCAAAACCAGGTGGTTGTTCCATAAAAAACTTCTTCATTTATAAAACCATTTAAAAATACACTTTTAACATCCATTTGAAATAGATTGATGTTCATATGACATGCAAATGCAAGTAGTAATCTAATTGCCTCTAATCTAGCTACATGTGCAAAAGTTTTATCAAAATCAATTCCTTCTTCTTGATTATATCCTTTTGCAACTAATCTAGCTTTATTTCTGATTACTATGCAATTTTCATCCAATTTATTCCTAAATACCCATTTAGATCATATAACAGAATGACCTTTAGGTCTATCAACTAAGGACCATACATTATTCCTAGTAAATTGATTTAATTCTTCTTGCATAGCTAGCATTCAATTACTATCTTTTTTAGCTTCTTCAATTGTTTTAGGTTCAATTTGAGATACAAATGCAAGATGATTATTGATATTCCTCACAGATGATCTAGTTCTTACTCCTTGAGATGGATCACCTATAATCAATTCCTTCGAATGACCATAGGCATATCTCCAATCTCTAGGAAGATCTACCTCATCATGATTAGTATCAATAACATCAACCCTAGGTGAATCATCATCTTTAGCTTCTTGTTCATGATCTGAAGATACATTTATATTTAATTTTTTAATATCTCTTTCTAGTACATTTGTATCTTCCTCATCATCAATTTTTTCTGAACTTGATGCTAAAGACTTATCAAAAACTACATGAATAGATTCTTCTACAATTAAGGATTTCTTGTTAAATATTCTATAGCCTTTACTAGTTGTTGAATATCCTAAGAATATGCCTTCATCAGATTTTGCATCAAATTTACCAAGATTATCTTTTCCATTATTATGAATAAAACATTTACAGCCAAATGCATGAAAATAACTAATGTTTGGTTTCCTATTATTCCATAATTCATAGGGAGTTTTCTTAAGAATTGGCCTAATTAGGGCTCTGTTAAGGATGTAACATGCCGTGTTTATAGCTTCCGCCCAAAAATACTTTGGAGGTTGCTTTCACATAGCATGGTATGGGCCATGTCTTATAAGGTCCTATTTTTTCTTTCTATAACTCCATTTTGTTGAGGTGTTCTAGGTGTAGAGAAATTATGATGAATGCCATGTTCAATGCAGAAACTTTCAAACAAATGATTTTCAAATTCAGTGCCATAATCACTTCTAAGAGACACTATGGTGTTATTTTTCTCATTAGTGACTTTCTTGAAGAATTTCAAAAATATTGAGAAAGTCTCATCCTTATGAGCCAAAAACAATACCAAAAGTGAATCTAGAATAATCATCTACTATCACAAGGCCATATTTTTTCCTCCTAGACTTGTTATTCTAGTAAGTCCAAAAAGGTCCATGTGAAGTAGCTCTAGTGGCCTATAAGTGGAAACAATATTTTTAGATTTGAAAGAATTTCTAGTTTGTTTTTCAAATTGACATGCATCACAAATTTGGTTATTTTCAAAATCTAACTTTGGAAGTCCTTTAACTAAGTCTAATCTAATCAATTTTGAAGTCAAGTGTGTGCTTGCATGACCTAATCTATGATGCCATAGCCATCCAATTTTATTTACATTAGCATTATCAGCAACTAGGCAATGATTACTTGCAGACAAATTATCCAAATCAATTAAGTATACATTGTCATTTCTATATCCAGTAAATATAATGCTATTGTTAATAGGATTAGAGATGGTGCAGATAGAAGTTTCAATGAGACTTTGAAACCTTTATCGCATAATTGGCTAATACTAATTAAGTTATGCTTTAGACCATCTACATAAAGAATATTTTCAATAAAAGTAGAGGGAGTTATCTGAATTTTACCAAATCCCATAATCTGGCCTTTACCATTATCACCAAATGTGACAACTCCTCCTCTTTTATCCTCAAGAGTGATGAATTACTCCTTGTCACCCGTCATGTGTCTTGAGCAGCCGCTATCAAGATACTACTTTCGTTTTGATCTTTTTGCCGCAAGATACTCCTGCAAAGTAATCAAACTTTCTGTTTAGGTACCCAAGCATTCTTGGGTCCTTCATGGTTAGTAGCAACAAAGATTGTTCCTTTCGGAAGCCATATTTTCATTCCTTTACTACTAAAATTCTTGTTAATTTTTCTAAAATCGCATTCATAAGCTTTATGCCCCTTTTTATTACAACAAGAACATGAAACATCATTTTTATCTAGTTCTTTTCTAAAGAATTTTTTAACATACTTTTGTTTCTTGTTAGGTCTATAACCTAATCCAGCTTTATCAAATACAGCTCTTTGATTACTCAATAACAAATTAAGTTTTTCTGAGCTATATGTAAATTTATCAACTATATTTTTATATTTATCAACTTCTTTCTTTAAGCTAACATTTTCAATAGAAATTAACTCTTTATCTTTTAACAAATTCTTCTTTTCAGATTTCAATTCTTCAACTTCATGTGTTAGTTTATTCTTTTCCTTGACAAGATTTGAATTATCATTTTTTAAAACTTTGCTTTTCTTTTTCAGAATTTTAAAATCACTAACTAATTCATTAAATGCATCAAGCAATTCGTCAAAGTTAAAGTCATGAGTTTTGGTACATACCTCATCGTCTTTTGCCATAAAGCAAATGTTTGCAACTTCCTTTTGTTCTTCCTCGGATGAGGATTCTTCGCTATCGCTCCATATTGCAACGTATGCCTTTTTCTTTTTCTTGTATCCCTTTTTCAGTTGAGGACAATCATATCTAAAGTGCCACAGTTTCTTACATTCATAGCATATGAGGGGGTCTTTCTCTTTATCCTTGTCCTTTTCTTTTTCTTTTTCACTATCCATCTTTGTTCCAAATTTTTTCTTATGGAAGGGTCTCCTTCTTTGCATAAATATTTTGAATTTCTTAGCAAGAAGCGCAGTCTCCTCATCATCATCTTCTTCTTCATTATCACTGCTACTCTTTTAATTTCTGCAGCTTTGAGGGCAATTGTTCTCTTCTTTTTGACCTCTTTCTCTTGATGTTGCTTCATGGTCAGTTCATGGGTCATCAATGATCCAAGTAGCTCTTTCAAAGGTAATGTATTTAAATATTTGGCTTCTTGGATGGCAGTTACTTTTGCTTCCCATGATCTTGTAAGAGACCTAAGGATTTTACGAACCAATTCAGAGTTAGTATAGGTCTTACCAAGACTCTTTAAACAATTTACAATATCAGTAAATCTAGTGTACATGCATGTGATAGTTTCATTTTGTTCCATGCTAAACAATTCATACTTATGAACAAGAATATTAATCTTAGATTCTTTGACTTGATTAGTACCCTTATGGGTAACTTCAAGTCTATCCTAAATTTCTTTTGCGAAAATACATGTAAAAATTCTACTAAACTCATTAGCATCTAAAGCACAATATAAGACATTCATGGCCTTAGCATTGAGCTGAGCCATTTTTCTATCGTTCTCATTCCAATCCTTTCGGGTTTAGGAGCTTTGAACAATCTACTAAGTGTGTGGGTGTGCTAGGTCCATTAGTGATTACACTCCAAAGCTCATAATCTAAAGCTTGAATAAAAATTCTCATTCTAGCTTTCCAATAAGAATAATTAGAAACATTGAATAAAGGAGGTCTATTGGTAGAACAACCTTCAGCATATGAAGATCTAGCTTGAGCTGCCATTTGGATCTTTAACTCTTGATCGTTGGATCAAACAAGAAATGAGCACAAGCTCTGATACCAATTGTTGGCCCAGATGGCAACCCAAGAAGGGGGTGAATTGGGTTCTTAAAAAAAATTAACTCTTTTAAAAAAAAATTTCTTTGATATGAAAGAGCTTAAGTGCAAAGTAGATAAATGCTAATCACAAATAAATAAGATGGAGAGAGACAAAGAAATAAAGCACGACAAACACAAAGATTTTATAGTGGTTCGGTGTATCCAACACCTACGTCCACTCCCAAGCTTCACTTAGGTCCACACTATAATTCTTTTAATTACAGTCGAGTTGTTTTTCAAGCTCACAACTCAAAACTTGTTGTTTCCCCCGGGATCACAACGAACCCAGCTAGTTTTTCGGGCTCACCAGCACACAACCCAACCACAAGCTATCCTTAGCTTGTACCGAAGTATACTACCTCCACTAATTCAATCCCCCGATTGAATCAGCAAGCACTAATGAAAAATAAAGTTTAAGTACACAGCAGCTCCTCAAATGAGCAAATAAATAATCAACTAAACAAGGATAAGAAAAGCATGTTTGAAGCTCTTTGAATGTGTACTTTTCTTCTTTTCCTCTTCTCCTTTGAAAGATTGAATCAGGGCCTCAGCTCAGATTCTTCAGAAACTTGCTGTTGAGAAGATGAGGATTTGTGGCTTTTGCTTTCTTTCTTCTAAGGATGGAAATCTCCTTTGTTTGAACTTGAGAAGCTTGTGGATTTCTCTTTGAGCTTTCTGAGGTTGATGGATTTGAGCTCTAAGTCTTTCCTCTTGATTTCTCTCTCTTTTTCACAGAGTATTTTTCTTGATTTTTCTCCTCTTTTCTCTTGTATGTGCTCTCTCTTTTAAACGAACGATTTTTTCTTTTTTATAGATGTCTTAATCTAGGTTTAGATAGAAAATATAGCTGTTGTGAGATGTTTGGATCTTTCTACACACAAAGAAAATAGCCGTTAGAGGTTAGATAAAAAGAAATCTTACTGTTGGAGTCCATTCTGACATATAAAAAATCCGTTCCTGACAGGTTGGAGTCAGCTTCAACTTTTCAGGTATCGGCTCCAAGTCGGGTATCCAAAAATAGAAAATAAAAAGTTATTGAGGAGTCGGCTCCGAGAAAGTTAAGTGTCGGCTCGCGCTTTCGGGGGTCGGCTCCATAATTCAAAGGTATCGGCTCCAGAAATGCTCATAAAAACACGCTATCTGTTCTCAGGTTAGAGTTGGCTCCAAAAAATCAGGTGTCGGCTCCCGAACTCTCAGATGTCGGCTCCCGAATACTGGGTGTTGGCTCGAAAATTGAGACAGAACATGCTTCTCTGTATCTCAAGTTGGAGTCGGCTCTGAAACTCTGGGTGTCAACTCCAGACCATGCCAAAATTCAACTTCTGATACGCCTTGGGGTCGGCTCCTGACCATTTGGGTGTCGATTCCAAGATCTGAACTTTGAAAAATTCTTTTGATATTTTGATTCAAAACTTATTTCTTTATTACTTTTGATTGATCAAACATTTTTAATCCCTGTAATACTTGTTAAATCTATTAGAAGCATAGTAAATATACTCATATCTTTTATTAATCATCAAAATCAATACTTAAGTCAATACTTCTTGAAAAGATTATTTATTAGTAAATTTTAAAATTTACAACTAAATTATAAACATATTTTCAAATCTATTTACCTATTCATGAAACATGTAAAAGACACATTAATTACTCTTCAAAAAGAGTGAGTGTCAAAATCACGTTCTTTACCAGGGGGAAAAGAAAAAGTTACATGCTGCCATAGTACAACATATGGTGCTACAAAAGAAGTTGGTCTCTTTGAGTCAATCATATTCTTTATTAGGGAAGAAAAGAAAAAGTTAAAAGGGAATCCAACACAATAGTAAAATAGTATTACTGTAAACCTCATCATAAAATATATTGCAATACAAGAATTTTTAATATCAATTATTTAAAAGAAAATATGACTATATGCTACATCTACCACAAATTTATACCTGAGATAAATGCAGGTGATGCCCTAGAACTTCAAATTTGACAACTGATGTGCTCGGCAAATTCAACGTAGAAAAGACAGAAGCCACCAAAGTAATATCATAAAGTGAAATTTAGCCGGAATAAAAGATTATTTATTATACTAATACAATTATTACTTACAAAAGTACAAGTGCAACAAGTAAGAAACAATAAAACTTGATGAAAATCCCGAGATCAATATGTATGATGAAAGCTTCCTTTAATTAGGATTCATCTGTCTTTATGGAATGCTTTTGTCTATCCAATCAGTCACCTCATATTGAATATCCAGCATACATGGTCCTTTGGTTAGTATGATGGCTTAGTATTAGCCTGGCATGCCAGCTCAACTTAGGCCACACTAATTCACATTTGTGCAAATCCAATAGAAATATTTCTTTTCCCTCGGCATTGAAGAATATACATTCTTCATGTATATAGCTTTCTCATCGAGAGAGATTCTATGAATGTCATTCAATGGCTTCAAAAGAAAATTGCTCTTAAGTCCCAACCAATCCACTGCTCTACGACGTTTGATCTATCCTTTGGGAGGTCTACAGAGTCTAAATCCATCATATCTACCCTGAAGCCAATTCTGCGGTCGATTGGGTGACGACCCTGCCTCATCATACTGAATTTTGGATTTGGAGTCCCTGTCCCCTTATTCTTATATTCTGATCTATCTGCATTGACTCGCACTAGATTAAAGTTGTCACCTACTGTACCAATATATATATATACACACACACATTAATGCACTAGTTTGGGAGTAGCAAGATTCCCTTCATCTCGAAATCATCAAACCAGAGAATCTTAAGCCCCTTGTCCATCATTTTCTTCGATCCATCCACTATTCTAAACTCTCTTGACAGGATGGTTAGCATTCAGCTCTCTTGGTATCATGGACAAAGACAACCTGCCCTGCATCAGCTCTGCTCGCACAATGATCACCACTGAAGGAATTCACAATTTGTAGGGCAGAAAGAAAGAGAAAGAATCCAAGTGAACCCGCTGGCACCTCGTTCTCTTTCGGTCTCCCTCTCCTTCCCCAGCCCCCTCAAAACCCTAACCCCAACCCTAAAAAAATAAAAATAAAAATAAAGAAATCCACAAATCAAAACACTTAGCAACCTTTTACTCTAATGCATGGCAATCAGAAATGGCACAGAAAGAAGCTTCTGAGGCACAGAAATGGCAAGAGCTGGCGTAAAGAGGGAAAAGATTAAAAATGATAAAAAATGGACTCTAGATGGAAACGGAAGCCTCTCTCCCCTTTTTCCAGCGTCCCCCACCTCAAGGTCCCCCCTCCTAGTAAAAAGCCAAAGATGGCAGCAAGGTGAAATTTTCGGACCCCTCTATTGTCGCCTTCCCACCACTCCCTCCGCCTCTCTCTATCTCTCACCAGCCAACAAGCATCATTGAACCGAAAATGAGGCAATAAAAGTGGAGAAAAATATAGATATTATTTAGATAGATTAAAAAAACAAATCTTAGATCGAACTAAAAGAGACGGAGGAGGAGTTACCTGGCCTTATGATGCCCCTTCTCCTCCCTTCCTTCGTTTGGGATGGGAAGCAAATGCATTGGCGATGACCAAGGGCAGGGATGGCGCGAGGGAGGAGCTAAGGTTAGATTCGACCGACATGAGGAATGAAACGGGGTTAGGGCATGCGGATAATCAAAATTTTGTGATGCCAATTTCATCGCTATATTAGCAATGCTGTTAATAGCATTGCTAAAATAACAATTAAATGTACCATATTTAAGCGCTATTTAGCTATGCAAATAAATGGATCATAAAATACCTGTTGCCGTCAAATCACTTTTGATGAGCATCAAGCGACAGAAATGCTTCGTTGGCCTTCAGAGGAATGATAGGGACTGCCTCCTTCAGCCAGAAACCTGCAAGAAAAGTCCCGAACCGGTGGTTCCGGCGGGGACCCTCTGACGCTCAAGTCAGCGATCTGGAGAACAGAAATTTTTTAATGAAAGAGTAGAGATTGAGCCCCCTTCCCTCGTTGGGGTCGGGCCCTTTATATACCTATTCGGGGTCCCTCTTACCCTTCGTCCATAATAGCCGAATCATATCTTCTGTTAAGATCGGCTATAGCTGCTAAATGTGTGCCATATGTATCGGCAACGGCCCATAATATAGCAGTAACCGCCCGTAATCTTGGCAAAAGAGAACGGGTTGACGGGCCACGTGGAAGCTCTATGTGAATGGGTGATAAGGTTAGTCGTGTGGGTCCCAAGGTACAGCCGTTGGGGGGAGAAGGATGATGTTGAGTTGAAGAACTATCCCTCGTAGAGTGTTGAGTATGGAGTGCTTGTGTGGCCCTGCTCATGCCCTTGGATGAGCTTGCATGGCACTGTTCACGTACAAGGCTCTGTTCACTTGCATGGCACTGTTAACGGCGAGGGAGCTTGGCAGCTTGGAGGTGTCAGCCTTGGAGCTATCGGCCATGAAGCTGTCGGCCTTGGAGCTGTCGGCCATGGAGGTGTCGGCCTTGGAGCTGTCGGCCATGGAGCTCTCGGCCATGGAGCTCTCGGCCATGTAGCTATCGGCCTTGGAGGCGTCGGCCATGGAGTTGTCGGCCTTGGAGCTCTCGGCCTTGGAGCTATCGGTCATGGAGCTGTCGGCCTTGGAGCTGTCGGCAATGGAGCTGTCGTCCTTAGAGCTGTCGGCCATGGAGCTGTCGGCCTTGGAGCTCTCGGCCATGGAGCTATCAGCCTTGGAGGCGTCGGCCGTGGAGCTGTCGGCCTTGGAGCTGTCGGCCTTGGAGATGTCGGCCATGGAGCTGTCGGCCTTGGAGCTATCGGCCATGGAACTGTCGGCCTTGGAGCTGTCGGCCTTGGAGCTGTCGGCCATGGAGCTGTCGACCTTGGAGGCGTCGGCCATGGAGCTGTCGGCCATGGAGCTCTCGGCCTTGGAGCTATCAGCCATGGAGCAGTCGGCCATGGAGGCATCGGCTATGGAGCTGTCGGCCTTGGAGGTGTCAGCCATGGAGGTGTCGGCCATGGAGCTGTCGGCCTTGGAGCTGTCGGCCATGGGCTGTCGGCCTTGGAGCTGTCGGCCATGGAGCTGTCGGCCATGGAGCTCTCAGCCTTGGAGTTGTCGGTCATGGAGTTGTCGGCCTTGGAGTTGTCGGCCTTGGAGTTGTCGGCCATGGAGCTGTCAGCCTTGGAGCTGTCGGCCTTGGAGGTGTCGGCCATGGAGCTGTCGGCCTTTGAGCTGTCGGCCATAGAGCTGTCAGCCATGGAGCTGTCGGCCTTGGAGTTGTCGGCCTTGGAGCTGTCGGCCATGGAGCTGTCAGCCTTGGAGCTGTTGGCCATGGAGCTCTCGGCCTTGGAGCTATCGGCCATGGAGCTCAGAGCAATTGGGTGCGCGTGGCTTTATGAGGCCATAAACACTACCGTGGCCGAGGGGCCCTTTGGAGGCCAAAGGGGGGCTCCATCGGTTTCCTTCCTTCATGGTTTTCTAACGGCATTGGATCAGCCACATCAGATGCCCCCTCACCCTTGAGATGAAGCGGGTCCACCCCAGCAAGGCGAAAGGGGCGTTACCTCCCAAGTGGCTGATCCTCGCCTGATGCAGGGCTTCATGTCTGGCTGGTGCAGGGCTTTATCCACCGATAGGTGTCGGGCTTCATGCTTGGCTGGTGCAGGCTTTATCCGCCGATGGGTGCCAGGCTTCATGCCTGGCTGGTGTAAGGCTTTAGGTGCCGACGTGGAGCCGGTCTTAGTTGCCGACGCGGAGCCAGTCTTTGGTGCCAACGCGGGGCCGGTCTTTGGTGCCAACGCAGAGCCGGTCTTAGGTGCCGATGCGGGGCCGGTCTTTGGTGCCGACGCAGAGCCGGTCTTTGGTGCCGACGCGGGGCCGGTCTTTGTTGCCGATGCGGAGCCGGTATATGGTTGCCGACGCGGAGCCGGTCTTGAGTGCCGACGCGGAGCCGGTCTTGAGTGCCGATGCGGGGCTGGTCTTTGGTGCCGATGCGGGGCTGGTCTTTATTGCCGACATGGAGCCGGTCTTGAGTGCTGACGCGGAGCCGGTCTTTGGTGCCGACGCGGAGCCGGTCTTAGTTGCCGACGCGGGGCTGGTTTTGGTGCCGACACGGAGCCGGTCTTTGGTGCCGATGCGGAGTCGGACTTAGTTGCTGATGCGGAGCCGATCTTTGGTGCCGACGCGGGGCCGGTCTTTGGTGCCAACGTGGAGCCAATCTTAGTTGCCGATGCGGGGCCGGTCTTTGGTGCCGACGCGGGGCCGGTCTTTGGTACCGACGTGGGGCCGGTCTTTGTTGCCGACGCGGAGCCAGTCTCAAGTGCCGACGCAGAGCCAGTCTTTGGTGCCGACGTGGAGCTGGTCTTTGGTACCGACGTGGGGCCGGTCTTTGGTGCCGATGTGGGGCCAGTCTTTTGAGATGCTAACGCGAGGTTGGTCTTGAATGCCGATACAGAGTTGATCTACGTGACATTTTTAAGCATCAATGAAAGAAAAAGTCTTAAGTGCAGCGTACTTAGCTCTTGCAGCACCCTTGTTTTTCTTCTGCGGGCTTGAACGCTTCCGCCCGCTGGTGGTCTGCCCCCCAGGGAATCAAGTTGGTTGGTGAGCTGGCTTTGCTGAATCTTTAGCTCCTTAAGAAGAAATCCTGCACTGCAGCCACTTTTATGGCTCTCCAACTGCTAGAGTTGACTTTGAAACTAGGCTTGCTCACCTTCTCTTTTCTTTCCATAGCATTGCAGTGATCATTCTCCATGTTGTGGACATCATTTCCTTTTCCTTCTTCTCTACAGGGAGTTAATTCATAAGGCTGATCAAGCCTTCCCACGGTGAGATCTGTACTGTTGATCCTTTTGGTGATGGAATCTTTACAGGGGATGGCGAGAAGTGGTGCCACCGAAGAAAGGATCTTCAAAGTGGAGTTCGGTGCTGAGCTAGACACTCTCTTGGGCTCCGATGAGTTTGAGACACGCTTTAGCAAGGCTTTTGGTGACTTTAACTCCATGGTATTCTAATGATATGTCGATATGTTCTGGGACATCAAGAAGCTTTTGAACATTGGACTAGAGGCTCAACTGAAGAAGAACCTCGAAGTGATTGATAACTTTGTGTACCAATTGGTTCTTCCTAATGCTATGCAAGCATCCTCTGATATAGGAGAAGATTGCCATTGAAATCAAAGAGATTAGCTGCCGCTTTTGCATGGGCTCCGGAGCCAGAGGTGTCGTCGCTCGCCGATGCGAGATATATGGATCCGACCAAACGACTGTGGTCGGGATGGTGGCCACAGCTGGCGATGTCCGTGGGAGGAGTCGGTACGAGCATAGCTTTGGAAGATGATCATTAAGATGCAGCAGCCATAGTACAGACTTCCATCGCGTGCACACAACCTCGTACATGCAATCCACCTTCCTTCAATTATGTGAATATATTACATGCATGTAAACCTTACCCAGCCAAGGTAGAAGCAAGAGTTGGGGGGAAAAGGAGTTGAATGAGACGGCTGGGAGCCTTATCCTTGCAATTGCGAAACTGGCACTCGTTTGGTCACTGCGGGGAGAGGCCGGGGGCCGCCTAGAGAGTGAGGCCGCTGTGAAGTCTTGGGCCACCGTGGCTGTTGGGGAACGCGGCTGCTGTGAGGATCGGGGGCCACCATGGAGCCTCGGGCCGTCGAGAGAGAGAGAGGCTGGGAGCTGCTGTGGAGGCCGGGGGCCGCCATGGACTTGGGAGCCGCCGTGGAGGAAACTGGGGCTGCCATGATCTGGGGCCGCTGTGGAGTCTCGGGCCACCGTGGGATTCTCGGGCCACCGTGGGATCTCGGGGGCCGCTATGAGGGGCTTGACCGTTGAGGATGAGAGGCCGCTATGAGGGGCCGTCGTGGGATCCAGAAGCCACTGTGAAGGGCCGTCATGGAGGAAGAGGCTGTCGTGGGATCCGGAGGCTGCCGTGGAGGAAACCAGGGCTGCCGTGATCTGGAGGCTGCATTGGAGTCTTGGGCCTCCATGAAGCCTCGGGGCTTCTAAGTGGCCGACGGGCGTTACTTTTGCAACTCATGAACTGCTGCATTTAAGGCTTAACTTGTTGATTGAGGATGGTCAGCTGGTTAATTAGAGCAGTTAAGGTTGGTGGTGAGGGAGGAGCATAGAGAGAGTGTGGTCCTTTGCTACTCAGGGCTATGCGGACGCCTCCCGGCATGATTAGTGAGGACTTTCGGCATGCGCGTCACCACCATGGCTATCTTAGAGGGGACAAAGACTTATAGGTTAGGGAGATAGAGCTCTCTTTCCTTCAGCACATCCCCCTTCCTGGCGCGCCAATCTGTTACCGCCAAATCACTTTTGAGGAGCGTCAAGCGACAGAAATGCTTCGTTGGCCTTCAAAGGAATGATAGGGACCGCCTCCTTCAACCGAAAACCTGCAAGAAAAGTTCCGGACCGGTGGTTCCGGCGGGGACCCTCCGACGCTCAAGTCAGCGATCTAGAGAACAGGAATTTTTTAATGAAAGAGTAGAGATTGAGCCCCTTCCCTTGTTGGGGTCGGGCCCTTTATATACCTATTCGGGGTCCCTCTTACCCTTCGTCCATAACAGCCGAATCATATCTTATGTTAAGATTAGCTACAGCTGCAAACGTGTGCCATAAGTATCGGCAACGGCCCATAATATAGCAGTAACCGCCCGTGATCTTGGCAAAAGAGAACGGGTTGACGGGCCACGTGGAAGCTCTGCGTGAATGGGTGATAAGGTTAGTCGTGTGGGTCCCAAGGTACAGCCGTTGGGGGGAGAAGGATGATGTTGAGTTGAAGCCAACTGTCCCTCGTAGAGTGTTGAGTATGGAGTGCTTGCGTGGCCCTGCTCATGCCCTTGGATGAGCTTGCATGGCACTGTTCACGTACAAGGCTCTGTTCACTTGCATGGCACTATTAATGGCGAGGGAGCTTGGCAGCTTGGAGGTGTCGGCCTTGAGGTGTCGGCCTTGGAGCTATCAGCCATGGAGCTATCGGCCTTGGAACTGTCGGCCATGGAGGTGTTGGCCATGGAGGCGTCGGCCATGGAGCTGTCGGCCTTGGAGCTGTCGGCCTTGGAGGTGTCGGCCATGGAGCTGTTGGCCATGGAGCTCTCGGCCATGGAGCTGTCGGCCATGGAGCTATCGGCCTTGGAGGCATCGGCCATGGAGCTATCGGCCTTGGAGCTGTCGGCCATGGAACTCTCGGCCTTGGAGCTGTCGGCCATGGAACTCTCGGCCTTGGAGCTGTCGGCCTTGGAGCTGTCAGCCATGGAGCTGTCGGCCTTGGAGCTCTCGGCCATGGAGTCGGCCTTGGAGGCGTCGGCCGTGGAGCTGTCGGCCTTGGAGCTGTCGGCCATGGAGCTCTCGGCCTTGGAGCTGTCGGCCATGGAGCTGTCGGCCTTGGAGGCGTCGGCCATGGAGCTATCGGCCATGGAGGCATCGGCCATGGAGCTGTCGGCCTTGGAGCTGTCGGCCTTGGAGGTGTCGGCCATGGAGGTGTCGGCCATGGAGCTATCGGCCTTGGAGCTGTCGACCATGGAGCTGTCGACCTTGAAGCTGTCGGCCATGGAGCTGTCGGCCTTGGAGCTGTCGGCCATGGAGCTATCGGCCTTGGAGCTATCGGCCATGGAGCTCTCGGCCTTGGAGCTGTCGGTCATGGAGCTGTCGGCCATGGAGCTGTCGGCCTGGAGGTGTCGGCCATGGAGCTCTCAGCCTTGGAGCTGTCGGCCATGGAGCTGTCGGCCTTGAGCTATCGGCCATGGAGCTCTCGGCCATGGAGCTATCGGCCATGGAGCTCAGAGCAATTGGGTGCGCGTGGCTTTATGAGGCCATAAACGCTACCGTGGCCGAGGGACCCTTTGGAGGCTAAAGGGGGGCTCCGTCGGTTTTCTTCCTTCATGGTTCTCTAACGGCATTGGATCAGCCACATCAATACCGATTAAATATATCATAATTTTATTGACACCATTTTCTGCATCGCTGATTAGCGATATCATTAATTGCATCACTATTTCATCGCTATTTTAGCGACGCCTTAATTATATTGTTAATTAGTGACGTAAAAATTGCATTGCTAAAATATCGATGAAATGTGTCACATTTAATCGCTTTTTTAGCGATGCAATTAATGGTTTCGCTAATTAGCGACACAAAAGAATGCATCACTAAAATATCGACTAAATGCATCACAATGTCATCGCTATTTTTGCGACTTACAATTTTCTTTTACACACACAAATATATATGTATATAATATTTTTAATTAATTTAGTACTTAAGGTTTTTACTAGAAATGATAGATAATTTATGAAATATAACATAAAGTTTCATGTTTGGTTCTTAAAGCATCTTAAAAAAATAGAGGATCGATTCTCAAGTTAGCATCAAAAGCTAAGAGGGTTGGTTCTAAGATTTTGGACCTAAAACCAATCTAATCAAACCAAATCAATCCTATCATATTAGGTTTCTATCATTTTTCAAATTATTCTAACTCATTTCTCACCCTTATATTAATCTCTATTATTTTTATTATAAAAAAGATACTTTGCCCAAAAATAAAAAAAGAAAATAAAGAAAACACTTAGTATCCTGGATCTTTTTAAGAATTAATCTTTTTAAAAACTATATTCGAAAGAGAAGTACTTTATAAACAATTTATCAAAATGGAGTGCTTTAGGTGGGCTTAATAGACATCTCAAGTAGGTTTGCAATATGAATAGAAATCTTTGATTCAAATAATTTCTATAAGGTAAAATCATATATTCAACAGATGATTTGTACAAAAAATTATTTGTACGATTTCAAACACATAAAAATTATTTGATGAATAAATAATTTCTTTATTTTTTATAAAAGCTTGATATTGAACTAAAATATAATATATTAAAATTTAATGCTTACACAAGCTACTCTAGTTTATGGTTTGAATCTCATATTATGAATTATTTTTGTAAAACTCATAAATTGTAGCCATTAAAATAATTTTATAATTTTTAAAATATATATTTAAATCCTATAATAATTATATTTTATATTTAAATATACTAATATTTTACATAAATATTTTTACTTTTTTAAAATAATAATTTGATAACTACAAATATAAAATATAAAATTTAAATTATAATTTTATCATGACAACTAAAAAAAACTAAAAGTTTTCTTGAATCTTCTCCCCAATAATTTGAACAACAAAGACTATGTATGAAGTCCCTTAGCCTAGCCTCTACGTAATTTTTTCCAATCTGGTAGCACCCACTCCAAATTGGCACCAAAATTCTTCCATAATTGTGCATGTTATATTAGTAATTCCATCAAGATCATCATACCTACTTTGAAGAGAGATTTGGTTCACTACAAGAATCCACTACATCATTTTGACCCCATTTGGCTAAGCAGTAAGAGGGCCCAAAAGTACCTTTAGAAGCTTAAAAGGTATTTCTAAGTGGTTTTATGGTGTTTGACAAAATTTTTGAAAGTGCTTTGTAGCTCTACCAAAAGTTATCGAAAGCTCTATTTGTGAAAGCTCTAATTTGGGCTTTTTTCAAAAATTTTATTTGTCAAATATTAAAAAGTTATTTTTGTTGTAACATTATTATAATAAATTGTAATATATTAAAAAATATAATTATTATATTTATATAAAATATTGTTATAATTATATATATTATGTATGTAAAATAAAATAAAATAATAATATTATAAAATACTATAATATAGTGTACAATATAATAATATTATTATTATATATTAGATAATAATGATCATAATTTAATAATATGTTATATATAATTATTAAATAACAATAAAAAATAAATTAATAATTTTATTATAGTCATTATTATATTTGTATATTGTATTATAATATTATAATATGATATATTTTTAATATTATGATAATATTATGTTATAATATTAGAATAATATTAGAATAATTTTTAATAAGTTAAGATAATTGAAAGTATTATGTAATATCTTTTATTATTTTTATTATAAAAGTACTTTTTTATTTTTATGACCAAGTAAATACTAAAACTCACAATACTTTAAAAATATAATTACTAAATATCAGTTAATAATCCAACAACTAGGCTTTTGCTGCTTATAGCTTAATGGGCCGTCCCATGTGCCTATTCTGCACAAAATGGACATTGTTTGCTGAAGAACAGACACGTTGGAAGATGGAATTGCTTTCTTCATTCAGAATGAAGCAGACATAGCTTACTTGAATGCTAGATTGCTGATTATGTGTTTATGCTTTATTGATCTGATCCACAAAAAAAGTGTCAGATTTATTGATCCAGTTGGATCATTAGTAATTTAAGCAGGTCAAATTTTTTTCTTCTTAAGAAAAACAAAAATAGAAAAATATCTTGCTTTGGTAAAAGTTTAGATAGGGACTAATAATTTCTCTGCAGATTGCTGATCAAAGGAACATTTTTGCATTTCTAGGCTTTCGGGCTCAACTAAGAATAACTCCTAACAAGAAGTTAATCAACATTCAATCCTAGATAATCTTAATGTGGGCGAGATCTAATTCAGTTCCTGCCAACATATCTTCTTGGTTTCCTCCTTGGGCACAAGCATGTTAAATCCATTTGCAAAGGAAAGTATAATCTTAGTTCCAGGGGATGTTCTAACTTCTAAATGATGTAAGTATAAAATATGTAAGTATAAAATAAGCACCTGAACCTAGTTTTGGAGATCAACACTAAGATATGCTCTTAATCTCTAATCAGACAAGCTCTTGGGCAAGTTATTCTCATGTTGCATACCTGCATTCATGATACACCTAGGAAAATCTCATGTAAGCTAGGAACTAGAACAACATCTTGAGGCAAGGGTTATCACAACAAAGATATTGCAAACCAAACTATGTTGAAACACCAATTACCCTTACAATTGCCAAGACTGAATAGAAAATTTATTATTGCGGAAACTAATTTCTGCTGAAAGTAAATTCTACAACCAGACCTAATAGCATGTTAAACAAAGAAAAAAAAAAAAAAAACAAAGCGCAAACAATGCCAATACAATCCAACACACATCGTAAGCCAGTGCTCGGGAGTTACCATGCCAATCATGCATAAACTGTTAGTATGGAAGGGTGATGACCATATTCACATACACTGGTAGTAATTTGGATTGCTCTTGATAGAAAGCTCTAACATATATGAAGATTACAATGCTCAAAATAATACTTGAAAAGTGGAGGAAGATAACTATTATATTATAAGTTTACAAAACATTCTACTCATACTTGACTCAATACATTAAGCCTTATTTATAGATACATAAGAATGACTTTCAATCTACCCTCATGAATACAAGCAACCCTTTAAATTTCAATGACTCTTAGTTTCCTAAAACTCTTAGACACTTAGACTCCCATACTTTTATAACTCTTAGATTTAAGAGTTACATGACTCTTTGATTTCTTAAACGTATTAAATGCTAGACTCTTAAACTTGCAACTATGAATGACAATAACTTTGACTTTTAAACTTTATGACTCTTTAAGTTCTATAACATGCATTAATAAATATTATAAATTACTTCCAACATTATTCCTCCTTAATTTATAATTTTTTAAATATCTTCAATTACTAACTTAGACCACAATCAGAAAGAAAATTCTGCGTAATGCAAGCTCTCACTACAAGAAATTTAAAATATTGCGACGCCAAAATGCGTCGCTATTGCGTCGCTATACCATGTTTAGCGACGCAATAGCGACGCAATGATGGCGTCGCTCAACTCCCCGTCGCAATACTCTTTTGTCGCAATTGCATCGCAATATTGCGACGCTCTGCGACGCTCTGCGACGCATAAAAATGCGTCGCAATTTAAAAAATTTTTTAAAAAAATTTTAATAAATATTGCGACGCAAATATTGCGTCGCAATATTTAAAATTAATTTTAAAAATTAAAATTTATTAATAAATATTGCGACGCATAAAATTGCGTCGCAATATTTAAAATTAAATTTTAAAATAGAAAAATTTATTATTAAATATTGCGACCCAATTAATGCGTCGCAAATTTAATAATTTTTTGTTTTAAAATTAATTTTTATATTGCGACGCAATTTGATGCGTCGCAATATTTATTAATAAATAATTTTTAAAAATTAATTTTAATATTGCGATGCAAATGCGTCGCAATATTTATTAATAAATTTTAAAAATAATTTTAAATATTGCGACGCAATAAATTGCGTCGCAATTTATAATAAATTTTTAAAAAAATTTTTTAAAAAATTTTTTTTAAAAATATTTAAATGATTAAAAATTAAAACGGTTAATAAAATTTCGTTAAATCTAAATATTGATACAAACATTTTTCACTCAATCCAAACAATAATAAATTTCAAAAAATAATTTATATATTAAAATTTAAAAGTTTTTACAACATAAAAAAAAAATACATCAAGAATCTGAATGATCACGTGAAGGCTGTGGAGGCTGTGGAGGCTGAAGACTCTGCGACAAGCGTCTAACCATATCCCGCAAATATGCATCTCATCTCGCATGTCAGCAACCTCCTGATCCCGGCCTCGCATACGATCCTCAAAATCCTGCTCGTAATCCTGGCGAAGCTCCTCTGCAATAGATCTGCGAAGCTCTCTAAACGCTCGGGAGGAAGATCAGCAGGAACTCGCGAGCTGGAGGCCTGATGGGGAAAAAATGTAGAAGCTCTAGTGCCCATACCATAGACCCTGCGGTCTCGTGGCTGGGCACCAACAGCCTCCAAAAACACACGTCGACTCTCATCTGCTGAGAGTTCGACGGGCGTCTCCCCATCAGTAGAGTCGACCTGTGATGCCTGGGATCGAAGCTCTCGACTCGTGTCTTGAAATTATGAAATCAATAATAAATGAGTTAATAAATTTCTAGAAATAAAATTTTAAAAATTAAACAGATACTACATAAATCTAATTTCTTACCGCAACCTCCCGTGATCGCGTATCGACCCAGGAGCCGTCCCTCCTGGTGTGTGTCGCCCTGAATAGACGAAACTCACCAGGATCTCCGCCCTCCTGCTCAGTCTATAACAATAAAAAAATGATATTAATAAAAATATTTGTAAAGAACTAAAATAGTAATTAAAATATTTATGTTTTCTTACCATACGCCGTCTGTGCTCCTGAATCGAAATGGAGCCCGAGTATGACAGGAGAGACCCGTGCCACGACCGCCCTTCTCAGATCGGCGGTTCGTGCTGGCTGATGCGGACCTCCTGCGCCAGCCATCGGACTCCCAGGCCTGCTGCCACTCGTGCCAAATACCCTCTGGCACGTGCGCAGGACGCTGACCCGATGACCTCCAACGATGAAGCATGTCGGAGTATCGGCGTCGCGTCAGAGCCTCCCATGCTGCCCTAATGGCATCATGGGTGGCAGGATCCCACGTAAACTTTTTCTGCATTAAAATAAACAGTTAGTTTCTGAATTTATTAACTTTAAAGAATTATATATCACTGATAAATTGTATTTAATAAGTTTACCTGAAACTCAGAAAAATAAAACTCCCTCGTGGCCGGCGATACGTGGCGCCAATCGTAGCCACTGGGATCTGCACGCCTCTGAAAAACGGCGCTGATGTGGCTGGAGACATGATGCTGCTCAATGAATCTGTTAAAAAAATGCAAGTTTATAAGTAATGACTTAAAAACATAAACAAATATTTTAATTAGTATATACTTACATCCCCTGAGCATCAAGTCGAAGTAAAGTGCGGCCGAAGGTGGAAGAACTCTCGGAGGTCTGTGCCGATCGGGTGGATGGTAATACTGCTGCAGAGGTCGAAGGCTGCGCCTCTGCTGGAGATCCAAACTCTCCATCTCCGACGCTCATGTGATCTGATGTCGAAGGATCCAAACTACGTCTCTGCTCACCCGTCTGTCGTCGGTAGATCTACCTCTGCCCCTCATACTGAAAATACTAAAGATTCACACAATTAAATTACGATTAATGATTGACTATGTAAAATTTAACACTTATAAAAAAAAGTTAAATTTTAAAAAACCTTTATGTTTAATCGGTGTCATTTGTTTCGTGAAATGTTGGTTCAACATCCGATGCCGTATCGGATTGCGAATCAGTTTCATTATCGGAAGGAAACCGAACATTTGCATCCGCAATTTCTTGGACATCACCACTTGGATCTCTAAGTGATGTTTCAGGAGCCCTTGTGTCGTCCTCAATTGCATGCATTTCCATCTCATCCTCTTGAAATGCAGGGCACTCGGCTGATTGACTTGATGAACTCTCCTCTAATACGATTGTTGAACGTGGGACGATTTTAGAAACGGCCCACCAATCTCGCTTGTCGTTGCGCAAACTTGGATATCCGCAGTAAAAGACTTGCTGAGCTTGGGATGCAAGGATGAATGGGTCATATTTCTGCAATCTTCGTCGATGGTTCACTTCAACCAAATTATAGTCGTTATGAACCCTTTTGCCCACAGGAATTATCGGATCGAACCAATCACAACGAAACAATACGGTTCGTTTCATAGGCCAACCGGGATATTCAACTTCAACCACCTCTACTAACTTTCCATAATAATCCTGCATATTTGCTCCAACACTTTCTCCTTTTACACACACGCCCCAGTTCTGAGTGCCTCTTGAAGCTGCTAATCGTTCAATCTGAAATTTGNATTGACATTAGGAATCAATTCAAGAAATGTTCCAAAAACTCATTATTTATTATATGAAGTATAAAATTTCTTTTTGAAAGCTTAAACATGGAGCTTGAAGTTACTTTCAAATTGATTAAAGTTATACTTTAACATTCTCATTCATTGTTCTAAATAAATTCATAGTTCATGTAAATAAACTCATATATCTTTTAATATACTCATGGCTTTTGGTAATCATCAAAATCAATAAGATTGGGGCAACAAATTCTCAACAATCTCCCCAACACTGGCGCGCCAATCTGATGACGCTCGATCACCCCTCCTGGACGTCGGGAACGAAGGCTCTTCTTTCTTCGCCGGGTTGCCTGCAAAGAAGTCCCAAGACCGGAGAGGGCTCTCCGGTGGGACCCTCCGACGCCCAAGTTAGTGACAGAGGTCACAGTCGAGAAGGAGCTCGAGAGAGCTCTTTAGGAGGGAGAGGTCTCAGAAGGATCAGGTAATTCCTTTGAGAGTTAGGGCATCGAGTGCGTGAAATGTATGTTACCTGGTTTTCGACGTAATTTACCCTTTTATAGGGGTTGACGCTGGCACCATCATGTGGGTTTTGGTGAGTCAGAAGGTCTGCGGAGCCGTTGCATGAATCTGGGCTGGTTGGTGGGTTACGTCCCATCAGCAGCAGGGCTATTGGGCGGCGTGCATCGCGCATCTGACGTTGTCGGGCGGCGTGCGTCAGAGAGGCGATTTTTGAACCGCTGGGGCTGATCTGGCGGGAACCGGGGGGTTCCGTCTTATCAAGGCCGAGCTGGGTCGACCTGAGATGGCCGGGGCCCAGCCAGCCGGCAAGGAAGTACCGGGGCGGGACCGAGTCAGTGGTCTTCGAGGCGATGGGGCCGAGTAGAGCCAGTCGGGGATGTCCTTGGCTGACTCGGAGGGGCCGGAGATGCCGGGGCCGAGTCGGGCCGGCCGGGGACGGCCTTGGCCGACTCGGTGGGACAGGAGACGACGGGACCGAGTCGGGCTGGCCGGGGACGGCCTTGGCCAACTCGTCGGGACGGGGACGCCGGGGCCGAGTCGGGCCGACCGGGGATGGCCTTGGACGACTCGGCGGGACAGGGGACGCCGGGGCCGAGTCGGGCCGACCAGGGATGGCCTTGGCCGACTCGGCGGGACTGGAGACGCCGGGGCCGAGTCGGGCAGGCCGGGGATGGCCTTGGCCGACTCGGTGGGACGGGACGCCGGGGCCGAGTTGGACCGGCCGGGGACGGCCTTGGCCGACTCGGCGGGGGGGCGCCGGGGCCGAGTCGGGCCGGCCAGGGATGGCCTTGGCCGACTCGGCGGGACTGGAGATGCCAGGGGTCGAGTCGGGCCAGCCGGGGATGGCCTTGGCCGACTCGGCGGGACTGGAGACGTCGGGGCCGAGTCGGACCGGCCGGGGATGGCCTTGGCCGACTCGGCGGGACTGGAGACGCCGGGGCCGGCCGGGAATGTGCCGGGTCCGCCTTGCTTGGAGACGGGGGCCGGCTAGGAATGCGCCGGGGCCGCCTAGCTCGGAGACGCCGAGGCCGGCTAGGAATATGTCGGGACCGCCTGTCTTGGAGATGCCGGGGCCGGCCGGGAGTGTGCCGGGGGCCGACCGGCTTGGAGATACTGGGCTTGGCAGGCGTCGGCCTTTGATGTGCCGGCCTTGGAGGCCGGCGCTGGAGACGACGCTAGAGGTCGACGCTGGAGGCCGACGCTGGAGGCTGACGCTAGAGGCCGAAGCTGGGGGCCGAAGCTGGGGGCCGACGTGGAGGCCGGCGCTGGAGCTTATCGGCCTTTTGCCAGCACTGGAGGCTGGCGCTGGAGGCCGACGCTGGCGGCCGGCGCTGGCGGCCGACGCAGACGGCCGACGCTGGCGCCCGGTGCAGGAGGCCGACACTGGCGACCGGCGCAGGCGCCTATCGACCTTTGGGGCCGTCCAAAAAAATTTTATTTTTCATGGGGTCAACTGACCCCATCAGGGATAAGTTTTTTTTTTCAACCATTGCTCTTGGAATATGGTAAATGAGAATAGGACTATTCCATGAGAAAGTCTGAAATACGAATTCGAGAATAAGGACGTTTGATCGGAATACCAATTCTTAGGGGGCCCATCACTTTTTTTATGTCTGATTGAAGGAATAGCATGAATATAGTCCTATTCTTAGTACATCCAAACACTACCATTGAGAATAAAATGGTTGGAGTCAATTGGGAGGGTTGTCAAAAATTTTGAAGGTTTCAATTCATTTAATGGAATGGTATTTCGGTTGGAGTCAATCGAAATGTTTTTGAGCTGTCTATCTCTCTTATATATATATATATATATATATATATAGCATTTTTCAATGATTATATAAAAAATCAATTAATTTTGGTGGATGCAGGGCCTCTACTTTGATGCTTTCGGTGATTCCCATGATTCCATGCGTGGCGAGGGGTGAGAAAGCAGCTGATTCTCTTGAAAAGACTACTTGGATGGCGCAATCGGCCATTGGGTGCCAATTTACTTGAGAGGTTTTGAGACATAGCTTCTGCAATTGATTCAAGTCACTTTCTAAATGGTTCATACTTGACTTGGCCTAAAGAAACGAAATATAAACGTTTAAAGCTTGAATCTACTTTTTGAGCTAGAAATTAATTTAAAACTAAGCCCAGCAAAACCTACTTATTGACTCCTAAAATTAGCTTAAAGCTAATTTTTAATCTTTAAAAAACTGAAAAAGATCTGAAGAAGTAGGTCAGTAGTAGCAGGATAAAGAAAGAAAATAATTTTTTCAAAGAGATTTGCATCCTCTATTGCCACATCACTACTAAATCAAGCTTCGTAAGTATAGCTCGAATTCTTTATCAATTAGGTAGTTGTAATGAATTATAATATTTTTAAGTTATTCAAGATCTTGAATTTTATTCTTGATTTTAGTTTGGCTTGATTTAAAGATGTCAAGCCTTCTAAACTAGCCTTGTATTTGGTTCAACTTAGATTCAGGCCTAATCAAACATGACCAAATAAAAAACTGATGGGGCAATGAGCCTCATTAGCAACGGTAATCTCAACAGGATCAGACCAATCGTTTCTGGAGTCGGCCCTCGCCCTCGGCCTCGGTTATTGGAGTCGGCCCTTGGCTTCGGCCTCTGGACTCAGCCTCGGCCATTGGAGTCGGCCCTCGACCTCGGCCTATGGACTCGGCCTTGACCACTGGAGTCAGCCCTCGGTCTTGGCCTCTAGACTGGACCTCGGCCACTAGAGTCAGCCCTCAGCCTTGGCCTCGGCCACCTCTACTTGACCTTCGGACTCAGTCTTACATTGTGCCTAGGAGTGTAATCGAGCCGAGTCGAATCGATACAGTGCCAAGCTCGAGCTCGACTCGACTCTAAAATTTGAAGATCGAAACTCGACTCGAGCTCGATCGAGTTTTTTATTTCGAGCTCGAGCTCGAGCTCGATAAAATACTTGATGTACTCGAGCTTGACTCGACTCGAATTTCTCTATAAAAAATTAAAAATAAATTTTAAATTAAAATAAAATATTTTTTTAACTAAAAATTTAAAGGAGCTCTTATTTTTTGGATCATCTCAAAGAAAAGGTCAAACATTCACCGCTATCTGGCATCTGCCATTATATGCGCTCTTAGCCTTTTAGGAAATAAAAATAGCGCAAAACCTTTTAGGAAATAAAAATAGCGCTAAACACGTACCAAAATAAATCACAGCCCACACAGCAAATATCAGAAAAATGGATATCCACACAAATAGCACATGATTACATAGGAAATTCAGCCTGTTACAATGAATTTATGACATCCTCTAGTTAAATTTATCCACACAATCCAAGGAAGCCCAGCCCCGTCCTGCATCTCTAGTGCTCCACCTTACATTGTCCACCAAGACTTAAAATTAAATATGGTAATAAATCTATTAAGAACAAAATTTGCATTCCAGCATATTTTTGTTCCAACATGGACAACAGGGGAAGTCCTCCAAATTACAGCAACACCAATAAATTCGAAAGCAAGACTGGTGAAAAAGGAACCCACATGAACCGCATCTTGCAGCTTCAGCTTCCTGTTGATGAAAGTGAAGTTCAACCGTCACCTATATGGAGATATAAAAGATTGCATGATACCCAAAATTCCTTCTTACTTAAACCACAGAGCATTTCAAACAACATAAGATGGCAAGATGATAATTAAGGACAATTTTGCAAACCTCCAGAAAATCTGCTGCGGGTATTAGCTAGTGATGCATGAAGTCCACAGTTTCACAGTCCTAGGAAGCATTCTCATCACTAAAGCCATTTTTTGTTAGTAAAAAATAAATCTTAGAACACATTTCTGCTTCAAGTTGCATACCTCTTTCAGTTACCGCTGTTGAGATCATAGGAAAATATCTTCAATCTCACTCGAAAGAAAACATTGATACATCGTCACATTCTCAACCTTGATAGCAGCTGACCTGAGAACTGGGTTTAAAACCTAATGAACTATAGTAGAATCTAGTGGTTAACTATTTGTTAGTCCAAAAATACTATCTTTATGCTACAAAACAACCCAATGGACAATAAAATAAAATAATACAAACGTTTTAGAGGGCGAGTCCAGATGTCTGACTCCACTTCACAAATTGTAAAGGAATAATCGAAAGAAAAAAAACTAACCACTTAATCTAGGGTGCAGGTATTAGAGACCAGAAAACTCCAAATTGGAAGCTGGCTTCCCAATCCCAGAGCATATATAACCCACCTGCACAAGCCTAAACAATCACAAATCCAACTACCATCAATATAATAACCTTGCAGATTCTTCTGATTTGAGCCACATTTTTTCGACAGAAGCATTGGGGCTGAGCAATCACACATATAGATACAAGTAACAGCATTTTATATCATCATGGATTCACGACTTAAAAAATCTACAACTATAAAACATGCCCTTCCATATTCATAGTCTTGAAATGATCAACATGACATCAAATTCCAACACAAAATCAACGAATCCAATATTCTGAAAAAGTTCTGCGCATTTACTAATAACAATTCCATAACAATATCAACATTCAAAATATCCAAACCAATGCAATCAAACATTTTCAACTTAAAATCAAGTGTTACCAGATATCTAGCCAAATATCCATGCCACTTAAAAAATCTCATTCAAGATTTAAATTCAAATCTCAAATCGTAACCCATCATGTCATTTAAGGAATCTTATTCTCAAGATTCAAATTCAAAATTTAAATTGTAACTTGTAGAGAAATAATCTCCATAACTACTGTAACCGTTGTAAACTCCCTCATGTGTGTATATATATCAAATCTCCTCCACCCATACCTTGTCAAAAAATCGGGAAAGGAAAAAGGGTTTGATGGATATACCTTGGACAGAAAGCCATCATACGCGAGTTTATAATTGCTATCAACGTGATCCTTCTTGACGACCCTCTCATCCACCCAGAAGACATGTCATTTGGCCCAATCCACCGATTCCTTGTAGGGTGATTCCGCAAGCTTCCTACAAATTCGTTTCCTTCTATTAGATATTTTTGTATAAAAGATATTATGTACATACATAATTTTTTTTCTATTAGCTAGTGATGCATGAAGTCCACAGTTTCACAGTCCTAGGAAGCATTCTCATCACTAAGCCATTTTGTTAGTAAAAAACAATCTTAGAACACATTTCTGCTTCAAATTGCATACCTCTTTCAGTTTACCGCTGTTGAGATGATAGGAAATATCTTCAATCTCAACATTGTTGGTTAATTTAGATTCCTACTGGCCAGGGGAATAACCAACTCCTGATTTTGTGGTTTATGTATTTTGAATTTGAACGTGCAAAACAGCGGGAGTGAGTTTGCGACTCCGTAACCATCGCCCATAACGTGCTCTGGAAATCTCTATGATGGCAGAATTTCTGGAGGGTTTGTGTATATAAAAATGGTCCCTGGTACCTGCTCTACGATATGAGAAAAACTACACACCATCGATCTGGTAGAGAAAGGACCAGAAGAACCAGAATTCAAAGCTTCTTCCTTTTATTTTATTCCGAGGCCGGAACGATGGCGGGAGGTAATCCTCAACACTATTTCCGCTGCTTTACTTTATTTTGAAGTGCCATGTTGATCTAAATCACATTAGGCACGTTACTGGTAAGTTTTACAAACATATCCACACAATCAAAACTAATGAACTATAGTAACAATAGCTTACTTTTCCATCCACAGACAAAGGTAGAGGAATGGAGCAAATAATGTGAACCTGTGAACCAGAACAAATGTCAGCAAGGGTCACATGTGCAACTTGCAAACCTCCCAATTCTTCAAACCAGAAGCTTCACCAACACGACGAAACAAATAATGTGAACCAACAGGTATAGGAACCATACCTGGAATAACTTCACAACATTGTTTTGCACAGTCAAAACATTACTGAAATAGTAACTTATGAGATATAGGGACATAGATTGAGTTGGCTCACGAAGGCATTATCAGTTGCTATTTCCCGATAGTTACAATTTGCATGTATCTGAGTCAGAAAATGCTATGAGTCTGCCTAACATCATGGCCCTTGGCTCAGATAGAGTGTCAAACATATGCTTCATATATCACAACAGTTACATTTAGAAATGCCCTCCAAGTCATGAGTGTCAAACATATGCTTCACAAATCACAACGGTTGCATTTAGAAATGCCCTCCAAGTCATATTTCATAGCTCACACATTCAGTGTCAAAACAAATTGAAAGTCCCTATCATCATTGCCAAATTGAATTGCATAAGCTCAAAATAATATCACAGCCCACACGAGCACAAAATGTTTGGAATCAAATGAATAAGGCAAAATTAGCAGGACAATATCGGTTGCCCATGATATATGGTAACATTGGCAACCTGCATATAGAATTTGCATCATATTATATAGCTAGAGCCTAGAAGCATTAAGTCATCATTGCCAAATTCAAAGCTAGATATCCATTTTAGTTCTAAGTTAATCAGATATTCAATTAGATTAGGAAGTAATTTAAAATAAAATAAGTCTATACTAATTATATTTATTATGCATAGCACAAGAAGCATAGCAACAAATTCTCCAATGCATAATAAGAATTATCCTACAATTATCATGCAACAAGCAATGCATAATAAGAATCAAAAGTGACAACATAAATCAAATAAAATACCAATGCACATTTGCTCATCAATATTTTTTCAAATATAATTTTTAACCACTCAAACTACTAGCACTAGAGTTCTAGATTGAAATGAACAAAAATTGCAAATTGATAAGAAAATTTGCTTAGATCAAGGAATGGGAAGGATGATCTCCATTGATTTCTTCTCATTCCGCAAGTGTAACAAGATAAAACTTCAGTTTGCTTTCAATAAAATAAATAAAAGGAAGATGCAACTAAATTACAAAACTAATAAAGCAAAAGAAAACTTACTTTATCCTTTTTCTTCAATCAATGAAGATTACACAACCAATCTCCTCCAAAGTAATACTTGTACTATTTCAGAAGATAAAGATGCTCGATAAGTATCAATAACTCTACTTCCTGCACTAAAAGTAGCTTCCGAAGCCACAGTTGTGATAGGAATAGCAAGTATTTCTCGAGCTATACGAGATAAAATACGATATTTCAAAGCATTCACTCTCCACCATTCTAAAGCATCAAATGGCATTGGATCACCTTCACAAATGTATCATTCATCCTCAAGATAGTTATCTAAATATGATTTTTGTGGTTGAACAGTTTCAACTTTTCTCACAAATTGAGCAAATTCTAACCAACCAGAAGATGAAGGTTAAATACTCACATTGCTATTGACATTACCAATAATTGTTTCATCACTTTGCTCATGACCACTAGAATACAATTCATCTGTACAATTCATACAAAGCCTTCTTCACTTTAGCAATGTTTTCTTCAGCTTCTTGTTCAGGGTACATTCTAGGGAAAAAAAACTCAATTACCCTTATTTTACATCTAGGATCTAAAATGGCAGCAATAGACATCAACAAGTTACACACCCCCCAGTACTTATCAAATTTTACTTTCATGCATCCAACCATTTCATGAATAAAGTTATATTCATCTTTGTCTTCAAACTTTTTATCCAACAAGACTTTCACAAGATAAACTTCATTAAGAAATAAATTTGAAGTTGGATACTGACTCCCAAGATGATATCAGTGGCTAAATTGAAAACATCCAAAATGGAACAAACTTTTTTCACTTTTAACCAATCTTCATCACTTGGACAAGAATTATTGTGTGGCTCTCGATCTCTGAATCTTGGAAACACCTCCTTGAACATAATTGCAGCTGGCAACATCTCATACGTGGAATTCTACCTCGTTTTGCATTCCATTATCAGCTTTCTATGAGGTAATTGCAATTGTTGCACAATCTCCGAAAACATCATAAGCTTGCTTCATTTTGATTGATGAAACTTACATCATCATGTATATCCTCAATGATATAATTAATTCTTGAAAGGCCATCTTGAACCATAAGATTTAAGATATGTGCATAACACCGTACATGAAACAATTTTCCTCCACAAAGTAGCTTTTTGTTCCTTGAGAAAGTGTCAGTCAATATCTTGATTGCCGAATCATTATTTGTAGCATTGTCAACTGAAATAGTATACACCTTATTTTCAATACCCCATTCCATCAAACACATGTAAAGATTGTCAGCTATCTCAACACCACGATGAGGAGGAGGTAGATGAACAAAGTTAAGAACCCGTTTTTGCAACTTCCAATTAGAATCAATGAAATGCCCTATGAGAACCATGTATTCAATCTTTTGATTAGCTGACTCATAAGTCTGTTGTTACACTAATTTTAGCAACATTCTTCAACAACGCCTTCAACTTTTTTTTCTCCATTTCATATACTTGAAAGCAATCTTTTTTAATGGTGGTACGTGATATTTTTACCATTCAGGCATACCACGCCTTTGCATCATATTGAAACCTTCCTCCTCCATAATTGAAAAAGGATGCTCGTGCATGAGAATCCAATGGCAAATGGCTTCTCTCATTTTCATCATATCAAATGTACCATCTGTAAGAGCAGAAGTCATAATTTGTGCATTACTTGTAGGATCAACCACTTGAAAAATAATCCTTTGTTGTTGTTTTTGAAAGACCATTCTCCTCAAACATGTTTTCAAATGCCTTGCAAAGTGAGTTGTACTCTTACTTGAAAGTATGGAAAGTCTAGCCTTACAATGGATGCACTCTCCTTTCTTACTCTCATAAGGAAGTTCAACTTCTTTAAACTCTGACCAAACTGCAGAAGTCTTTTGCCTTTTCTTTGTTTGAAAATGAGAATTATCCTCCTCCACATATATTCTATAGTATCAGTAGCAAAAGCCTTATTTGTTGTGTCTTCTAATGAAGCTGTAACATTATATGGTGAGCCTAAACCATCACCTAAAATAGCTTGACTATTGGATGAATTCTGCCTTGTATGTAAATTTACTGGTGCAGATGAAACATCAGGTGGAGATGATAACATATTTAGAATATTGATGTGCCGTACAAAAACCTTATTCCTACCATAAAAAAAAAATTCAAAATCCAATCACATTAATCGAAATACAAGATAAAAAATATTTGATTAACGATTCAATCTATTGTATGCCGATTGATCAATCAAAGCAAGAGGCTATCAAAATGGCTTCTTGGCAACTTTATTACGATATAAAGATATATGAAAGCCTATGGATGGCTGCCATATATATTTTACAATGATTACAATGATGTTAACTACATAGTTTCTTTTTATATGTACTACTATTTAGCAAATTAAAATATCATACTACATGTTAATTATTCAATATAAAAGCCTATAACTACATTCTAGACCCATTTATTTTTTCACATTAATTTAGAATTTGCACCAATGTGCATCTCACAATTTCTTTTGAGTTCTACCTGCAATAATGAAAAAAACCAATCAAATATAAACATCATCATAATTTAAGTATGATCTAACATTATTATCAAATTAGAAATTTAATTTTATATATAAAAAAGGCCAACATTTAAACAGACTTGTAGAATTTACATAATATGCTAGCTATATTCAATGAATGATAAATGACTATAGGTGAAGGAGATAAATTATTTAAATAATAGAAGATCTTCACTCGGAATGGGATTTAGCCAACTGGTAAGAAGAAGATATAGGCTATGTTCTTTCTTTGAAAGTTGAAATAGAGCCTCCAAAGTCCAAACCAAATATTAAGCAACCTATTCCCAACAAAGCTCAACTCTAATCCTTCCTAAATGATTCTTTAATTCAAGAAGAAGCAAAGGAGGAATTTAGGGATTTTAGAGGTCTATTACCTTGTGTCCTTATCGTATTCGCCACCGGAGGGAAGAAAATCTAACCGACGGATGACGGTCTATTTCTTGAACAAAGATTGCCAAAAAAAATTAAGATAAATTATCAGAGAGCATATAGATTAATTTCCAAGGTCTTACCATGGGTTTTATCATATTAAATCCAAGGGAGAATTCGACTTCAACGAAGAAGGCTCCTTTCAACCTCCAATCCACCGCAAGTCCGCAACCTTTACAGTTCACACCAAATTTTTGATCCAAAGCTCCAAAGATTATCATTATCTTTAATGAAGATAGAGCTTAATGGAGATAGGGCTTACCAGTTAGGCAGTTACCGCTTAGAGATGAGCCATATCCTCTCGCTGTTCATAGGTAGTTAGGGACGAGACGAACGACGGTTTCGTTTTCCCTAATTTTCTCCTAAAGCCCGTGCTGAATCGCTGAGAGCCTAAGACGAACGGCAAGAAAACTTGAATCGCTTAGAGCCTGAGAGGCTGAGACGAACCGTCATGACTCACGAACGATGGAAAAACTGAGACGAACGGTTTGTTTTCCCTATTTTGAATCGCTAAGAGCCAGAGGGCTGACCGGCTGAGAGCCTGAGACGAACGACGGTTCGTTTCCTAATTTAAAGCTTTAAAGTTTTAAACCTTATTATAATTACAAGGACAAAAAAGTAAAATTACGTAAGCTCGATAAAGCTCGCGAGCCTTTCGAGCCGAGTATTTTAATATTCGAACTCGGCTCGAAAATTTACTCGAGTAGCTTGAGCTCGAGCTCGACTCGATAAGCAGTGAATTGATTTCGAGTATTTTTCGAATCGATTTCGAGCTACTTGCGAGTTATCTCGACTTAGTTACACCCCTAATTATGTCTGATACCACTACTGACGGTCACATCCAAGCCCTTTTCCAAGTGGATGCCCTCTCTCTCCTCCTCCACCCACTTCCACAAATGTTGTTCACATCTCATGTTACTTTCCAAGTTAGAGTCCCGAGCGAACAAAGAGAGAAGCTCACAGGCATCGGGCCTAACATTATGAGTATCATGTCACTAGAACAGGATGCAGGAATGTCAACCATGCTGACATGAAAGCCCCAACTTTCCATAAGACGTGGATCCAAAGGAGTCCCTTCAACGGCCAGATTTCAAGACATGCAGGAAAATACACCAACTTGTACCTCTCGAGTTGGAGGACGATGGGGTGCTCGGAATCCTCAATGAGAAGATGATGGCACCGACCAAGTATATGGAGAAAGGACTTCTCTGAACTAGAGCACGGGCCGAGACCCGAGCCAGCAAGACAATGAGGAGTTCATAACGTGCTGCTCTCCTTGGGAGGTGATGAGAAGCTCAAATACGACGACATGATCACCGTTTTATGGGAGATGGATCTTCCATGGCAGGGAGACGATGGCTCTGCTGACCGAATGAGCCATCACAGAACTGGTTCTCCACCCGGACGTCCAGGCCAGGCTCCGTCACGAGGTTGACGCCATCATGGGGACTCTGGCTCCATCCCCGCCTCCTACGCTCGGGTGTCCTGGATCCATCCCAACGCCATCTTGGGATCTCGGCTTCTCCCAGTCGGTCGCCTCGACACCAGTTTCCTGCTGCTCCCAGCCATCTCGACTCCACATCATCAGCCTAGCTCGACTGCCGACTCTGCCTCGGCCGCCCGCAACACCTCAATCAGAGCACATCCTCTAGATGTGTATGGCATCCACATGCCACATCATAATCAATCAGAGCACATCCTCTAGATGTGTGTGGCATCCATATGCCACATCATAATCAATCAGAGCACATCCTCTAGATGTGTGTGACCTCCACATGCCACATCATAACCAATCAGAGCACATCCTCTAGATGTGTGGCCTCCACATGCCATATCATAATCAATCAGCACACATCCTCTAGATGTGTGTGGCCTCCATATGCCATATCATAGGAGTACCGCGGCGACACATATAAATATAATTCAGGATCATCATTTATATGCATATCACACATCATGCATCATCATAAGCATAATCTTTTCTTATCACATAAACAGTGGTTTATACATTCTTAGCCATTGCATATATATATATCAATAGTACCAATTCACTTTGCAAAGTTAAAATAATCATAATCATCATATTTGGCATAAACATAATAAGCCATTACTTTGCAAATATTACCAGCTATTATAAAAAATATTCAATTATAGAATCATGGTACAATTTTTTTTCTAATTACCAAAATAATCAATAAAACTTCATTTCATAAGTATGCATAAAACTATAAATACAACAATTTATCAATTACATAATTTATAAAATATTATATTTGGCTTACTTACCTCAGTACTGAGTTTGCTCTTTTATATCATCAAGTGTCAGTTCATCATTGTCAAGGTTTCCATAACTCACTAATGCACCCAAAGCTCCTAAAAACCCCTCATGGCATAGAAATATTGCCTGCATTTGACCTTTGGACCAATAATCAATTGCATAAGATATGTTGTCCATTGTACTGGCATGGCCACGAATGTATGATCCTCCAAAAATACCCTTTTAAGCCCTAAGAGCGACGCTTTCCAAAGCTAGAGGCAAGGGTTGATGCTGAAAGACCTTCTGGCAAGCTAATTCTCTACAAATATTTTTCACAATTAAATCAAGCACAAGATTATCCCCTCGCTGACTCAATCTCAAGAATTCATCATAACTTGTGCAACCTGTTAAAAGTTTTGCAAGACCAAATATAGTGCCACCACCACCAATATGCATCCTTGTCACCCGTTCAAATTTCTTGTTTCTAGTGACCTTTATTATGCCAACGCCTGAGCCAATATTAACAAGAAGATATGGAAATAAGTTCTTTTGATCAATTTTGATAGGAGTTCTTTTTCCATCCACATGTGTAAAGGATTCACTGGGGATTTTCTTCAACAAAAGATTTGCTCCAGCTACAACACTATCTATTTCATCCAGCTTATCAAGAGAAACACCAAGCTTTTCTTTAAATACATCAGCAAATTTAAATGCCCTACCACCTATGGCCTTTATGGTCACATTTCAATTACTCAATCCTGCAACTGATCCGCAGCCATTGATATGCATCTTGGATTTAATGAAATCCAAGCAATCATCAAAACGCCTCCTTTCAAACTTCACAAACCATAACCGCCCACCAAGAGCTACATCGCCGAAGACGGTTCGGTTGTCAGAGTTGCTGCCGCAGAAGATGCAAATTATCTTGAACTTGCTCAGAACCACCATCTCCATCGTCTTTCGATCCAACCTCTCCCTTACTCTCCACTCTTTCTCTAGAGACCGAGATAAAGAGAGAGACTTCCCCTTGGTTCGTCTCTTGTCTCGAAGATAACGTTACAAAGGAGAGATTTTTTCCTTCAGTTCTCTCTTCCTCCAAAAGATAAATATAAAGGAGATATCTTCTCTCGCAGATCCTCGGTACAAAAAAAATCCACACAAGGAGAATATTTAGATTGAGAAAACACGAATCCAAGTCGATATGCTCTTTTATTGCCTGAATCCGAGCAGTATCTAGAATCCTAACGCCCTCCCATCCCTTTCCAATCCAAAGGAGAGATGCAATTGAAGACCAACATCTCTCGTATAGGTAGGGGCTTACCAAGAGGAGGCATGCATGAGGATGAAGGAGAGAGTTGTATCTCCTTTTAAGCATCCTCGCAATGCCTCGGATTCAGGATATCGAAAACCCATCAGACACGCGAAGACTCGGGAATCCAAACGTCATACCGAGGAGTTACGTCAAAACGAATATCTAAGTGCTAAGTGTCCCCAATTAAATACCAGGGGTTACATTCTTCCCCTCTTATAAACATTTTGGCCTCAAAATTGATACACTTCCATTAAAATATAGAATTTAAATTTTCGATCCTATAATCAACTAGATTTTATTCAAAAGTCAACAATCATCGATACATCATTTTAAGATACAAATAATCATGAATATATATATATATATTCAAAGTTCCCAAATAACCTTCCTCTCAGAATGATTACTCCATTGAACCTTGATATAAGGAATACTACGCCTTCTTAGAACTTGATCCTTGCGATCCCCGATGCGCACAAGATGATCTTCATAGGTTAATTCTTTCTTAAGTTAAATTGGTTCAAGTTATAACACATAACGGGGCTTAAAAATACCTTTTTAATGTTGAAGATATGAAACATATTGAACACCCCAAATAGTAATGAAAACAGTACTAAGCTATAAGCCACCTCCTTTATTTCGATCAAAATCTCAATAGCCCAATGCATTATGGACCCAATTCACATATAACCACAAATCTCGTCACATTACTAGTTAGTAAAACTTTCAAATGATCTTTAATCTAAAATTTTAAATCTTTCTGTTTGACATCAACATAACTTTCTATTAACTCAGAGCTACATGAAGCTGCTTTAATTAATGATACTTTTTCATAATTGCTAAACCAGCTCAGTATCCAAAATTTTCTCTCTCACTTCATCTCAATAAAAGGGAATCTATACCTTATATCATAGACAGCTTAAATGAATCTATTTGAATTTAGGCTTGGTAACCATTACAATAAGCAATTTCACTAATGGTAAAAAGCTATACCAAGCACCTCCTAAATCTATCACACGGGCTTGCAATATATCATCTAAAATCTAATTAGTTCCTGTAGTTTGTCCATCTATTTAAGGGTGGAAGGCTCGACTAAAATTCAACTTGATCCACTAAGCATTATGAAGATATTATCAAATTAGAAGAGTGAGACAAATGGATACAAACTCAATTTACTTAGTTTACTACTAAACGAGCAATAATTATTAAAATTTTTATTTCGCTAAAATTTCATCCTCGAAATTAAATGTCCACTTTTTTTTTTTTTACCATTACAGATACTCACCAGTAAACTTTTATTTCATTCCCAAGTACTAAAGTGACGTATCCTACTTCAACAATTAATTTGATCTTTCTACCAAATAAAATTGAATTCCTTAAGAAGTATTCTTTCCTGCCATTTTTTTAAATACCTTAACTTCTCACAACACAATCATCATAAATATCATAGAGTCCATCACATGTATTATGTCATATATTCTTAAGGTTAATAACCTATATCAGTTACTCTTAATTCCTCGATAAGATAGTTTCACGTTCTTTTGAATTAAATATAAGATAGTTTTCTTCCAATGCTCTCTCAACTCATAAATAGTTGAATATGCCATTAATCATTACGACACTTATTTCAATCATTATAACATACTTCGTTTCACTCTTGAATACTTCAAGCTAACATCAATGAACATTATGCCAATTATTTAGGACATCTTTCATAATTATCATAATTAACTAATTTATTTTCTTTGAATAATAGTGCCATCATTAATCATCAGTATAATTAATTTATCTCATTCATATTTATTAGTAATTACCATTATAACCAATAAATTTCTCTTGAATAGGTCAGTATTTTCTCAATAAATATTGCAATTTAAATAATTCGAATCATTGAATCAATATTTTATTATCAATGACTATCAAAATCACCTAAAAATCATGTTGGTTTTTATAGATTATGCAATGTCCCATGCCATATCATGGTCAACTAATTTAAACCCTTTGAATATCTCAAAGTGATCTCACTGATATAGCTTAGATTGATACAAGACTTATAAGGTCAATAAAGATTGAAAATACATTTACCATCCAAAAGACATAATTAGAAAATTATAGTAATCTCTCCATGACTTGACAGTGATATTAAATGTATCCTTAACCATAATCCATAATTGATAATAATAAAAAATAAAATCATCTCCTTTCTTTTTTCTTAAAAATAATTATGCTACTTATGGCTGATTGATAATTTATCCATCCTCGAGAAAGATATCAACATAGGAATTATGAAGAAAGGTACAATAAGTATGCACGATAAATTAATGAATAGATATCTTGATTAGAAATTTATTAACAGATGAAAATCCCCATGAAATTCTTTATCAGTAGAGTTTATCTTATTCTCATTACTGCTAAAATCTTTCACTTTCTATCATTAAAATATTTGATCATTTATAACCAAAATCAGTTCTAAAGATTAATAGAGTCTACTACTCTCAAAAACTTAAACAGTAATTATCTCAAAATTTAAAATTTTATATTCTTCCTAAATGGTCCATCATGATATAATATGCAGTTAACCACTTCATTAACATCAGCATCAACCATCTCCATATCTAGCAAATTAACAATCAGTCTTGAACAAGTAATATCCACAATAAAAGTTCTCTTAGTAAATTCACTATATATACTTATCCATCCAGACTCAAATTCATTTTGTTTTATTTTGTTTTGTTTTATTTTTTTATTTTTTAAGTACTCAATTGTAATTGATCAAAAATATGTAGCTAACTACTTTATTACCAAACTATCATCAATATTAATCATCTCTATAATCGGCAGATTAGCTCATAATCTTAACTTACAATATCAACAATGTAAGTTCTACAAATAAAAAATTTATTGTATACTTTCACATTCAAATTCAGATTTAATAACTCAAAATCCACATATCTAACTCAATTGCACTATGGATATAATGATGTTATTTTAGTCATATTAGTCATCAATTACAATTTTCAACTACTACATCATATTCCATATATTCCTGTCTTTTATTGCATATCCAATTAAAGTTTCATTTACTCATATTATTTAAAGATCTGAAACTACTATGAGCCATTTTCAACAAGTTTGACGGAGCTAAAACCTCTAGAAGCCCCTTGGCCTCGCCGCTAGTCAAGATCACCAGTCTGGGAGCCCCATTATATCATTAGCTTCAGGTGCGATGGTTCATTCTTTATTCCTATCAAATTCGTAATTTAATTAATATCTTGATAAACTTTAAATTTCAAGCTTCCAAAGCATAATTCCTGAAATTCCTTTAAAGTTATAATTATTTCAATGTCATCTTAGTATTTTGCCTAGAGTGTCATCATGTATGTGTCTCTAAGGTTAAAACCTAGGCTCTGATACCATAAAAGTTGTCACGCCCCAGACCCAAAATTTGAGCTAGGGTGACAACCCACCGCATGCCAGGCATGCAAGGCGACCTGAATCATGACACTGAATTCAAGAAAGGCAATAACCTATATATCATTCAGATCCATAACTTTAATACAATCCATAACTAAAGGTTTGGGCTACAAGCCCTACACACACAAGCATCACCAGGGTTACATTAATAATATGGAACTATTTTATTTAATTCGAAGCTCCATCAACCCCAAAATCCTTCTTCATTCCTGAGGCTCTGAAAAACATTGTGAGATTTACATGAGCTCACACTCAATAATAAGTAAGCCTATAATAATGTAAAATAGTCATATATCATCATATCTTATCAAGGTATATTCAAGTCATATTTTCATAAAACTTTCAATTTCAAATGCATTTATCATGCTATCAGAACAAGCATATCAACTCAAAATAATTTGAAAGCTTTATACAATAAATACCAGAATATGCATTGCAAATAAACCCACTATTTATATAATCATTGTTATATTATATCTTATGTGTCCCATGGCCCTGCAACACATCAATCAGAGCACATCCTTGATATGTGTGACATCCACATGCCACATCATAATTAATCAGAGCACATCCTCTAGATGTGTGTGGCCTCCACATGCCACATCATAATCAATCAAAGCACATCCTCTAGATGTGTAGCCTCCACATGCCATATCATAGGAGAACCGTGGCGACACATATAAATATAATTTAGGGTCATCATTATATATGCATATCACACATCATGCATCATCATAAGCATAAGCATAATCTTTTCTTATCACATAAACAGTGGTTTTTACATTCTTAGCCATTGCATATAATATCAATAGTACCAATTCACTTTGCAAAGTTAAAATAATCATAATCATCATATTTGGCATAAACATAATAAGCCATTACTTTGCAAATATTACCAGCTATTATAGCAAATATTCAATTATAGAATCATGGTACAATTTTTGTTCTAATTTCTAAAATAATCAATAAAACTCCATTTCATAAGTATGCATAAAACTATAAATATAATAATTTATCAATTACATAATTTATGAAATTATTATATTTGGCTTACTTACCTCAGTACTGAGTTTGCTCTTTTGTATCATCAAGTGTCAGTTCATAATTGTCAAGGTTTCCATAGCTCACTAATGCACCCAAAGCTCCTAAAAACACCTCACGGCGCAGAAATATTGCCTGCATTTGACCTTTGGACCAATAATCAATTGCATAAGATATGTTTTCCATTGTACTGGCATGGCCACGAATGTATGATCCTCCAAAAATACCCTTTTAAGCCCTAAGAGCGACGCTTTCCAAAGCTAGAGGCAAGGGTTGATGCTGAAAGACCTTCTGGCAAGCTAATTCTCTACAAATATCTTTCACAATTAAATCAAGCACAAGATTATCCCCTCGTTGACTCAATCTCAAGAATTCATCATAACTTGTGCAACCTGTTAAAAGTTTTGCAAGACCAAATATAGTGCCACCACCAATATGCGTCCCGATCACCCGTTCAAATTTCTTGTTTCTAGTGACCTTTATTATGCCAACGCCTGAGCCAATATTAACAAGAAGATATGGAAATAAGTTCTTTGATCAATTTTGATAGGAGTTCTTTTTTCCATCCACATGTGTAAAGGATTCACCGGGGATTTTCTTCAACAAAAGATTTGCTCCAGCTACAACACTATCTATTTCATCCAGCTTATCAAGAGAAACACCAAGCTTTTCTTCAAATACATCAGCAAATTTAAATGCCCCACCACCTGTGGCCTTTATGGTCACATTCCCATTACTCAAACTTGCAACTGATCTGCAGCCATTGATATGCATCTTGGATTTAATGAAATCCAAGCAATCATCAAAATGCCTCCTTTCAAACTTCACAAACCGTAACCGCCCACCAAGAGCTGCATCGCCGAAGATGGTTCGATTGTCAGAGTTGCTGCCGCAGAAGACACAAATCATCTTGAACTTGCTCTGAACCACTATCTCCATCATCTTTCGATCCAACCTCTCCCTTACTCTCCACTCTTTCTCCAGAGACCGAGATAAAAGAGAGACTTCCCCTCAGTTTGTCTCTCGTCTCCAAGATAACGTTACAAAGGAGAGATTTTTTCCTCAGTTCTTTCTTCCTCCAAAAGATAAATATAGAGGAGAAATCTTCTCTCGCAGATCCTCGGTACAAAAAAAAATCCACACAGGGAGAATATTTAGATGGAGAAAACGTGAATCCAAGTCGATATGCTCTTTTATTGCCTGAATCCGAGCAGTATCTGAAATCCTAACGCCCTTCCATCCCTTTCCAATCCAAACGAGAGATGCAATTGAAGACCAACATCTCTCTCGTATAGGTAGGGGCTTACCAAGAGGAGGCATGCATGAGGATGAAGGAGAGAGTTGTATCTCCTTTTAAGCATCCTTGCCATGCCTCGGATTCAGGATATCGAAAACCCATCAGACACGCGAAGACTTGGGAATCCAAACGTCATACCAGGGAGTTACGTCAAAACGAATATCTAAGTGCTAGGTGTCCCCAATTAAATACCGGGGGTTACACATCTCATCCCAGTTTGAGCTTTGGGCTCCATCCCGACAACTCGAGGCAAGCTGTCCTGCCCTTGGCCGATGCCAACGTCGGTCCTTCCGACTCTAGCGTCGGTCCTACCGATGCCATGCGCCCCCGGTTGTCCCGACTCCAAGCTTTGGGTGCCCCTGCTGACTCCAGCCTAGTCTTCACCGACCTCTACTCTCGGCTCTCGAGTCCGGCCTCGACTCCCGACTCCCTGCTCTCGGCACTATCCTGATGCCCGACGTTGGCTCCGGACTGATGCCACATCTCCCAGCTTCTGGTTGACGCTAGCATCGGCTGCCAATGCCATGTGTCCTCAGGTTCCAGCTCCCGGTGCCGACACCACACCTGACCACGACATCGTCCTCTAGTTGCCTCCGTGTCGACTGCTCCCGATGTCGTCCCGGCTCTCTTCGAGCTTCCAACCTTCGTGTTGCTGCCTCTCAGCTCCTGACCCATGCCGACTCCAGCCTCGGCTGCCATGTGCCTCCCCTAATCACCTACGTGTATAGAAGTACTCCAGCCACTCACCATTGTTACGTGAGGGCCATCACTGTATGCATGGGACTATATGCCACCATGCGGCCACTTGGGTAGGGCTCATTGTGGGGCTCACGTGCCTGGCTCCACCACTCGTCATTGACTACATAGGATAGTAAACACGCGACATGAGGGACACATCTCCCAAACGCCGTAACGGCCTCCTATGCCCTACACGGCCTGCAACAGCTGTCAAAGCCAAGCAGCACCTGATAACTCTGCTGCATCCATCCACTCTGACAGGACATGGCCTACAATCCTAACAAATCATCGAGCGATAAGCCCCACTAGTGCTGCCTCTATCATAAATGCTCTAACAAGTAATCATGCCTAAGTCTGACAAGGCTCCAAGAACCACAAACCACAACAATACTCCTAAACACTCACAGAGAGCATGGCTCTAAGCCTCTCTCATCTTCTTCTCTCTTTCAGTTTTTTTAAGCTCACGGCTATTGCTCAAAGCACTGACTTGAGCATCGAAGGGTTTCTACCAAAATCTCTGGTCCTCAGGACTTGTTTGCAGGCTCCCAAGCGCGATAAGCTTGTCGGAAGATCCCGGGCTCATTGGAGAGAGCGACCGGACGCTCGCGGACGCTCGAGGGGGATGATTTGGCTTCAACAGATTGGCATGCCAAGAAGGGGGGCAGAGCATCGATCGTTAGCGATGCTAGCTTGCAGATCCTCATCTCTCTTATATCAAAATGGTGGACCAAAATAATGGTGATGACAAGAGCCTAAAAAGCTTTCGCCAGTCATGCTAGGGGGCACCCTCAATGAACTGAGCAACAGGGAGCCATTCTCTCTACTCCACCATCTCTACTACCTCAGGCCACTCAAGCAAATCCAAACATTAGTAGCAGCTGTCCAAAAGCTCTAGGAGTAATATTTCCTGGCTACACTATTGGGAATTATATCCTAAAGCCAATCATTCGATGATTGTGCTAATGTAAATTGTATATAAATTGATATATTAATAAAATTATTTGGCAGTTTATTCATTACAAGAACATCTTCTTAATACTCCTGATTGTAATGAAGCCCTCAGGATCTTCCTTCACGATAAAGAAGGATTTATCTTTGAAGGTCCTTAAAAGAGTTCGCGACCAAATGATATACTATGACAGGGCCATAGTACTATCAATTATAGGATGTTGTATATCATATTTGTTGGTTATCCTCTTAACCA
>UESW01002202.1:22748-33702 GCA_900491605.1 Calamus simplicifolius | reverse complement strand
TAGCCACGTCTCTTTGGTTTTCATCGAACGTCGAATTAAACCAAAAGCATCGGAATTAACCAAGCGCCGCGCCTTCGCGTCTCTTCGCTTTTACCAAACGACGGAATTCTTAATGTCAGAATTCAATGTTAAGGCTAAATTGAGACTATAAATAGAGGGCATTCCCTCACCAGAATATACAGAACAATAATACACGATATGTCGTGGATTGTAATTCTAAAAAGGTTAGAATAAAAAAATTCTGGTGATTCTGGTGTTAGCGGAAGCGTGGTGGATCTTAGAGGAAGATTCAAGTGGAGGATTCAAGATCAGCAAAGCTGTTTTTCCGCGAGCTAGCACTCCCGGAAATCCGATCATTCGGGGCTTCGCATGGACGATACTAGAGGCCGGACGATTGAACGGCTGCAGAGCAATAAGGATTTACCTACTGTTCTTAAGGTAAGCGATTTGATCCCTAGATCTTAAGGCAGGCTTCAAGATAAGTAGTATGACTAGTCATCTTGAAGATCAAGATATGATCTTGATATTTTTATTTATATGCATATTTTGGATCAATCGATCCTATATACAAGGCAAAGATATGATCTTGATGCATGTTAGATAGATTAGTATGTAATCTTTAAAATTCCGCATTGATAATTGTTATCAAAATTTTAAAATATGCATGCCTCGGGGATTGTTTCTCCCTACATACACACAGTAAGCAAAAGCTTTCGCTCCCTCTTTAGTTGCTGCTCAAGTCAGCCAACATTCCATTAGCGAAAAATCTTTCCGCCAAGAGATTTACGCCATCAAGCTCATTAGCAAGAACAACAAGAGCATCCTCAAGAGCAACCTCAAGCTCAAGCTCATTAGCAAGAGCAGCAAGAGCAATAGTTTACTAGCAAGAGTGCCACCACTCGCCATCCAAACGGTCCTCTTCTTCAACTGGCTCTTTATCTTTGGGAATCCAAAAGTTTGAAAGAGTCAAAAAAAGAGAAAGCCTTTCCTCATCATATTTTAAAGGTATTTATCCTCTCTCCAGGAACTATAGATCTTCAACGCTTGTGACCATTCACAGAAATGATCGAGGATTGAGATGGTGGAGAAGGCTTCTTCTCCAGGATGGACAACGGCTCCTCCAGCGTCGAAGGAGGCTTCTCCCAATCGCCCAACCGCCTCCAGGCGTTCGTAGCCTTGGCTTCTGCTGCCTCCAACTCTCTACTCCCAACCTCTGCTCCACGAGCGGCACGAGGCGGCAACCGACTTCCAGCCTCATCTCCCAATAGCTAGGATAGGACTTTGGAAGCTCCCGACTCAGTCCCAGATGGGCGTCCCAGGCAGCCCCCGACTCCATGGCTCCTAACTCCACAGCTTCGGAAGTCTTGGCCGATGACCCCCACCGACTCTGAGGTAGCTCCCGTGTCTGACTCCACGGAGGCTCTTGACTCCGAGAGCACGATCCAAGCCTGAACCTCGGGAGTGGGTCCCCAAAACCTTCTACGAACGGCCTTTGCTCCGCTTTGTCAAACCTAAAGGCCGAGGCGGAGATATGAATGCAAGAAAACAAGGGTGCTACAAAAGCTAAGTACACTGTGCTTAGATGAAGTATTTCTTTTATTGATACTTAAAAATGTCTTGCAGGAAAGACCGATTCCGCACTGGCACCTAAGACTGAGTCTAGCAGAGTCGGCCCTAAGACCGACTCCAACATCGGCATAAAGCTCAGAGCCAGTCTGGCACCTAAGATGAGTCCAGCAGAGTCGGTCCTAAGACCGACTCCAGCATCGGCAAAGCCCGGAGCCAGTCTGGCACCTAAGACCGAGTCCAGCAAAGTCGAACCTAAGACCGACTCCAGCATCGGTACAAAGCCTGGAGCTAGTCCGGAACCTAAGACCGAGTCCAGTAGGGTCAGCCCTAAGACTAACTCCAGTGTTGGCACAAAGCCCAGAGTCAATCCGACACCTAAGACCGAGTCCAGCAGAGTTGGCCCTAAGATCGACTCCAGCGTTGGCACAAAGCTCAGAGCCAATCCGACACCTAAGACCGAGTCTAGCAGAGTCGGCCCTAAGATCGACTCCAGCATCGGCACAAAGTCCAAAGCTAGTCTAGCACCTAAGACCGAGTCCAGCAGAGTTGGCCCTAAGACTGACTCCAATGTTGACACCGACTCTAGCATCGGCACAAAGCCCGAAGCCAGTCCGACACCTAAGACCGAGTCCAGCAGAGTCGGCCCTAAGACCAACTCTAGCGTCGGCATAAAGACCAAAGCCAGTCTAGCACTAAAGATCGACTCTAGCGTCAGCACCAAGATCGACCCCAGCGTCGGCATCAACTTTGCCTCAGCGGCTTCGTCACTGCCTCAACGGTTTCATTTCAGTCCCAGCGGCTTTATATCTGTCTTAGCGGTATTATTGCAGCCTCAGCGGCTCTATCATTCTCAGTGGCTCTATCTCTCTGCCTCCATGGCCTCATTACAGCCTCAATGGTTTCAACCCTACCCCAACGGCCTTATATCTGCCTTAGCGGTATTATTGCAGCCTTAGCGACTCTATCAGCCTCAGCGGCTCTATCTCTTTGCCTCCATGGCCTTATTACAACCTCAATGATTTCATCTCAGCCTCAGTAGCATTATTGCAGCCTCAATGGCTTTATCAGCCTCAGTGGCCCTAACACAGCCTCAACGGCTCATCTTAGCCTCAACGACTTCATCTCAGCCTTAGTGGCTTCAACTTTGTCCCAGCGACTAACAGCCAACCGGATAATGCCTTTGTTTAAATTATACACTTGCAACATATTGCTTGTCACTTTCAATCATCCAAAAAGAACTCCCCAAATCAACTCACAGTTGAGAGAAGCCAACTCCCCAGCTCACAGTTGACGGGCACCCACCTCCAAACTTCATGTCAAAAGTAGAAGACCTAAAGTCAACTCACAATTGGGAGAGACCAACTCCCCAACTCATAGTTGATGGGCATCCACTACCAGACTCTGCGTCTGAAGAGGATTGCTGGTTACCCCAGCCATGCTAAGGTAATCAATTTACCTCCAACATTTCCTAGAGCTTTTTGTGCAGGCAGGTGCGCAGCTCTAGAGGACACGCAAATGCCCACACAAGGCAGATGAAAAGTCAAAGCCAAAACTAACAAGAAAAGATAAGTGCAAAGATGAAGTGCTCTACACTCCTTTCGCTTGACGGATGCAAGGTATGCGGTCGCACAAGTTCAGGAGTATAGGGAACATCTGATGGGGCCAATGAGCTCTATGGGCAACGATAATCTCACTAGGTCGAACCAGTCGTTTCTAGAGTCAGCCCTCGTCCTCGGCCTTGGCCACTGGAGTCGGCCCTCGGCCTCGGCTCTAGACTCAGCCTCAGCCACTGGAGTCGGCCCTCGGCCTCGGCCATTGGAGTCAGCCCTTAGCCTTGGCCACCTCTACTTGGCCTTCGGACTCGGTCGTGCCCAACACCACTATTGACGGTCGCATCCAAGCCCTTTTCCAAGTGGTTGCCTTCTCTCTCCTCCTACATCAACTTCCACAAATGTTGTTCGCAGCTCATGTTACTTTCCAAGTTAGAGTCCCAAGCGAACAAAGAGAGAAGCTCATAGGCATCGGGCCTAACATTATGACCATAATGTCACTAGGACAGGAGGCAGGAATGTCAGCCATGCTGACATGAAAGCCCCAACTTTCCATGAGACATGGATCCAAAGGGGTCCCTTCAATGGTTGGATTTCAAGACATGCATGAAAATAGACCAACTTGTACCTCTTAGGTTGGAGGATGATGCAGGTGCTTGGAATCCTCAACGAGAAGATGAGGGCACCGACCAAGGATATGGAGAAAGGACTTCTCTGAACTAGAGCACGGGCCGGGACCCGAGCCAGCAAGACAACGAGGAGTTCATAACGTGCTGCTTCCCTAGGAGGTGATGAGAAGCTCAAATACAATGACATGATCACCATTTTATGGGAGATGGATCTTCCATGGCAGGGAGACGACGACGCTACTGACCGAATGAGCCATCGCAGAACTGGTTGTCCACCCGGACGTCCAGGCCAGGCTCTATCACGAGGTCGATGCCATCATTGGGACTCCCGGCTCCATTCTCCCCTCCTGCGCTCGGGTTTCCTGGATCCATCCTAACACCGTCCCGGGATCTCAGCTTCGCCTAGTCGGTCGCCCCAGCACCGATTTCCTGTTGCTCCCAGCCATCCTGACTCCACGTCATCGACCTAGCTCGGCTGCCCCCAGCTATCGAGGCCCTGGGTTCCCGAATCCACGAATCCATCTCTAGGAGCAATGCCCGAGCCCGATGCCACGTCATTGGGTCTGACTCCGGCTCCCTGCCCCAGAGCTATCAGCCGACTCCATATAGCCGGCCTTAACTCCATGGCATCTCATCCCAGTTCAAGCTCTGGGCTCCTTCCCGACAGCTCCCGAGGCTAGCTATCCTGCCCTTGGCCGACGCCAATGTCAGTCCTGCAAACTCCAGCGTTGGTCCTACCGATGCCATGCTCCCCCGGTTGTCTCGACTCCAAGCTTTGGGTGCCTCTACAGACTCTAGCCCAGTCGTCACTGACCTCTACTCTCGGCTCTCGAGCCCCGGCCTCGACTTCCAACTCCCTGCTCTCGGCACTATCCCGATGCCCGACGCTGGCTCCAGACCGACGCCACGTCTCCCAGCTTCTGGCCAACGCCAGTGTTGGCTACCAACGCCACGTGTCCCTGGGTTCCAGCTCCCGGTGCCGACACCACACCTGACCATGGCGTCGTCACCTGACCATGGCGTCGTCACCTAGCTGCCTCTGTGTCACACCTCTAGAATTCACAGCGATATTTTCCCACTTTCTTTCTTAAAGTGATCTTCCAAAGGTGTGCGGCGCTAAGGCTGCGCCCGCCTTAGCCAGCCTTCCATCCAGCAGTGCTTCCAATCCTCTTCGAGCCACGTCCAAGAACCTCTATTTCCGGATCTAGGATCAGCTCTTTTAGAGATCTTCTTGCTGGTTAGCTGGGCTGCGCTCACCCAACTTTCTTCCACAAGGTTCAGCCTCCATGCACACACCTTCAAGGCTTACAATGGAATGGGAAAAGACTTTCATTCCAACACACTTGGATTACAACTACCTTCCTCCAAGAAGGCACACGACTCCCTCAAGAATCCCACCCGGATCCTCTCCACAAGAATTACCTCTCTTCCCTTTCTGAATGATTAGCCTCCCTCTCCTTTACATCTAAGCCGCCCCCCATATAATGGATTCCGGGACTTCAATTGGACTGCACACATGTACACGGTTCAGCCTCACATGCTTTAGCTCACACGCCTAGCACCATCTCACTAAACCTCATCTAACTTAGGTTATCAAACCCTCTTTGACTGTTTGCAATCAGCCACTATGTTAGATTACATGTGCTTTGCTAATCACTTCAGCTATGCGCATCGTCCTGCGCATGCCTAGCTTGCGCGCTGCTTCGGCGCAAGCTAGCGTTCGCCCGATCCTACACTTTCGTCTCGGTCCGTCTCGCTCCGCACCGCTCACTCGTCAACATGCCCGCACGCACCGTACAGTGTCCCGCGCACCGCGTCATCTCTGCACTTGCGCCCAGCACATGTCACGTCCAGTCTGCGTGCGCCCATGCCTGTAGTGTCCGACCTGCGCACTCACTCGCCTGGCCCGCTCGCCTGTGCTGTGCCCGGTCTGGGTCACGAACCTCAACTCAACCATGCACGCTCGCTGCACACGTGCTGCCCAGTCCTGCTCATGCCTTGCCGATCCCGGTACTCGCCCCATTCGGCCTTGGGCTTATCTTAGTAGCGGCCCACCTCGACCTCGGCGTCGGCGATAGCCCACCTCGGTCTTGGTGTCAGTCTCGGCGTCGGTGTCGGCCTTGGCAACGGCGTCGGCTTCGGCGTCGGCCTCGGCCTATCTCCACCGCGGCCAATCTCATCCGCACTCGGCCCTGCGGATGCGCGTACATGCGCGATGTCAGGGTGGTGACATTTCTCCCCAGGCAGAGAAGACCGACGCCCTCGTCGGTACCTTTCGCAAGTATTGCCGCACTTGCTCCTCAAACCTCCACCAGTTTGCTGCCCGTTTCCAAGTAACTCCAGCTGCTGCCCTACACTGTGCCTGAAATCTGCACTTGCTGTGCATGGGATCTGTGCGCTCCGCCCATACTCCTCGCGCATTCCATGTCCACCAAACAGTGCGTTCTCTGCGCTCTCTTGCTGGGCACACTGGCTGCAATAAAAGCGCCCGCTGTGCTCCTGGTTGTGCACGTCCAACCCCCTAGAAACACACACACTTTGCACCATCTGCTGTGTGTGCCCTGCTGATGGATATGCACGCACCACACCACCTGGCTGCGCGCTCCCGGTTGCTGAAAATGCGTGTCTCCCTTGGCTGCGCACGTCCAAACATTTCAGCAACTCATCCATTTGCTTCCTTGGCTCCCTCAACTTATTAGGAACCTTTTGACAAAGTGTTTGCTTAGGTGGCAAGGTCCCCGGCATCAACTCAACCTGATAGCCAATGCTTCTCCTTAGAACCTCAACATCATCCTCCACCTTTCTTATTGCTGCAACACAAGTTCCTTCTCCTCTTTTCAGCCCCTTGTTGGCTTGCTTAGCTGAAACCATCAATCCTTTCTCACTTGGATTAGAACTTTCAGCTCTTACAAAACATGAAGACCCTTCATCTTCCACCAACACGCCTTTCAAATGAGGAATGAATGAAACCTTTGCATGGATGAAAAACTCCATTCCCAAAATCAGATCAAAGTCATCTAAGGGAACAATCATCAAATTGCAAGACTTCTTCCAACTGCCCACTTCCAAGACCACGTTGGCACAACCATGGACCGGCATAACTCCCGAATTCATAGCTTTTACCTTGCTGGAATTCTGCACCACCTTGAGCTTCAACCTCTCAGCTTCCCTTTGAGACATGAAGTTGTTGGTAGCACCCGAATCCATCATGGCTCTAACACATGCACCATTGATCTTGACACTCACATACATCAAATCAGCAAAGTCCTTAGGCACCTTCTCCATCTTGGCTCCAATAGCATTCACCAATTGAAGTGGGTTCACCCTTGATGTAGATTCCTCCTCTACCTTGCTTTCCTCCTTTTGTGAGACTAAGACATTCAACACCTGCCTTTTTGGACAATTTCTTGCTCGATGAGCTTCACCACAAATGAAGCAACCCCATGAGTTCTTCTTTCCTTGAAAAAAAGGCCGTGGTTCCACCTTTCCACCATCATCTTCCTTCTTTTCCTTGCCCATTGCACCTTTCTTTTTCCACTTCTGATCCCTGGTTATTTTCCCCTCAACCAGCTTTGCCTTCTCCTTTTGACCTCCATCCAAATATAGATTCCGGAAATCAATAAGAGCTTCAGCCGCTGCAATGGCTAATGGCAAATCTTTGACTCCTTGACGCCTTAATTCTGTTTGAGCCCAAGGCTGCAAACCAGAAATAAAGTTGAATAGCTTATCTTCTTCACTCATATTGGTGATGTCCAGCATTAGGGAACTAAACTCTTTCACATATTCCCTTGTAGTACCAGTTTGCCTCAACTTCTTCAAGGAATCCCTTGCAATCCAAGCTACATTGCAAGGTAAGAACTGCTCCCTGAGTTCTCTTTTCAGCTGCTCCCAAGATTCAATCTTAGGCCTACCCGAGCTCAAATCATCTAACACCCGGGTTCTCCACCAAAGTTTAGCATCATCTCCAAGATACATCGTTGCAAGATTGACTTTATTCATCTCAGAATTCCCATGGCTTTGAAATAATTTTTCAGATCCCATATGAAGTTTTCTAACTCTTTGGCATCCCGATTCCCATTGAAAACCTTTGGATCAGGAACCTTCACTTTGGACGACTGATCTGAATTAGATGAAGATGGCCCAGCCCCATTGACCAGCGCCTTCCTTAGCAACTTCACCTCATCTTCCAGCCCTTGAATCCTCTCCAAAATGCCAGATATGTTCTCAGATTGCTCAGCCCGTTGATGGTCACTGCGCACCACCAAGTCTTGGACTAGTTCTTCTTGGGCGGCATGCATTCCTTCCAGCTTCTCCTGATGAACAGCCACCATGGTAACAAGGTCCAGTACCCCGTCTCCATCTGGTTTCCCAACAATATCCTCAAGTCTAGCAACTCTCTCGGCAATTGTCATGGCTGCACCGTTAAAAAGCTCCCAGCAAACCAGATTTCTGGTTTCTTGAATTCAGGTTTCAAACGTTCCTTCAAGACTTCACAACCTCCAAAAATCTTCCAAGAAAACCTCCAAGAAACCATCCACTTCCTTCTCCAAATCCAGATATTCAATCAGCAATCAATCCTTTGCCCAAATAGACACCACACGGCCTCCTTCTGGGACTGACTTCAAAGCAATTCTGGGACCGAGTCCAGAAACTCAGAATCACCTGGACTCCCTGCCAGCTCCTTGATTCTCTCAGACAACACAATGCAAACCAAAACTCCAGCAACACCAAGCTCCAAGAAAACTCAGAACTCTATTCTAGTAGTTTTGAACCCAGAGTCAAACCCCTTTTGCTTCCGGGTTTGATAGCATACACGGTATTGATCAAACTACAATCCAGTCCAAATACTTTCCAGAAATTTCAGATTTAAATATGAAATGCAAAGAACTCAAGCAATTCAAATCTGATTCCAGCTCTCGCCAACAATCAACAAAGAACTTGGTGGGGAAGATGGAATCACTCACTGATTTCAATCAGAAACACCTCCAAAAAGCTTCAGCCATCCAGCTTGCTTCCAGCCAGCTGAATACCATCAAGAACTCTCAATCCAGCAGCCTAGATTGAAGTTCTTGCTACGGCACCTTCCAGATCGGTTCCACACCCAAGAACAACGATCAAAGCTCTGGTTCTTCACCAACTTTGATCCAGAAATGCTACAAGAACCTTCAGCTACTCAAATTGCTCCCAACTGTCTGAATTGCAATCAAGAATTCCAACCCTGCAACCCGGATAAAGTCTCTTGATACCAGCACCTTCCAAATCGTCCTAGGCCTCAAAGCACCGCTCAAGGGTTCCCTTCTCCATCAGCCTCGATCTTGAACTCCTCCAAGAACTCCCAGCCGTCCACGCAACTCCCAGCTAGATCAAAACCACCCAGCCGAGTGATTCTTGGCTGGTTCTTGGCTGCATCTGAACCAGAACTTAGGAATCACCCAATGAAACCTCCAAGCTCTGATACCACTGTCACACCTCTAGAATTCACAATGGATATTTCCCACTTTCTTCCTTAAAGTGATCTTCCAAAGGTGTGCGGCGCTAAGGCTGTGCCCGCCCTAGCCAGCCTTCCATCCAGCAGTGCTTCCAATCCTCTTCGAGCCACGTCCAAGAACCTCTATTTCCGGATCTAGGATCAGCTCTTTTAGAGATCTTCTTGCTGGTTAGCTGGGCTGCGCTCACCCAGCTTTCTTTCACAAGGTTCAGCCTCCATGCACACACCTTCAAGGCTTACAATGGAACGGGAAAAGACTTTCATTCCAACACACTTGGATTACAGCTACCTTCCTCCAAGAAGGCACACGACTCCCTCAAGAATCCCACCCGGATCCTCTCCACAAGAATCGCCTCTCTTCCCTTTCTGAATGATTAGCCTCCCTCTCCTTTACATCCAAGCCGCCCCCCCATATATAATGGATTCCGGGACTTCAATTGGACTGACACATGTACACGGTTCAGCCTCACATGCTTTAGCTAACACGCCTAGCACCATCTCACTAAACCCCATCTAACTTAGGTTATCAAACCCTCTTTTACTATTTGCAACCAGCCACTATGTTAGATTACATGTGCTTTGCTAATCACTTCAGCTATGCGCATCGTCCTGCGCATGCCTAGCTTGTGCGTTGCTCCGGGCAAGCTAGCGTCCCCCGATCCTACACTTTCGTCTCGGTCCGTCTCGCTCCGCACCGCTCACTCGTCAACATGCCCGCACGCACCGTACAGTGTCCCGCGCACCGCGTCACCTCTGCACTTGCGCCCAGCACATGTCACGTCCAGTCTCGCGTGCGCCCACGCCTGTCGCGTCCGACCTGCGCACTCGCTCGCCTGGCCCGCTCGCCTGTGCTGCCCAGGTCGGGTCACGAACCTCAACTCAACCATGCACGCTCGCTGCACACGTGCTGCCCAGTCCTACTCATGCCTTGCCAACCCCGGCACTCGCCCCATTCGGCCTTGGGCTTATCTTAGTAGCGGCCCACTCGACCTCGGGTCGGCGACAGCCCACCTCGGTCTTGGTGTCGGTCTCGGCGTCGGTCGGCCTTGGCAACGGCGTCGGCTTCGTCGTCGGCCTCGGCCTATCTCCATCGTGGCCAATCTCATCCGCACTCGGCCCTGCGGATGCGCGCACATGCGCGATGTCGGGGTGGTGACACTCTGTGTCGACTGCTCCCGACGCCATCCCGGCTCTCTTCGAGCTTCCAGCCTTCGTGTTGCTGCCTCTCGGCTTCAGACCCATGCCGACTCCAGCCTCAGCTGCCACATGCCTCCCCCAATCACCACATGCATGGAAGTCCTCCAACCACTCAGCCATCACTGTATGCATGAGACTATATGCCATCGTGCGGCCACTTGGGTAGGGCTCGTTATGGAGCCCATGTGTCTGGCTTCACCACTCGTCATTGACTGCATAGGATAGTAAACACACGATGTGAGGCACACATTTCTCAAATGCCGTAATGGCCTCTCATGCCCTATAGCAGCCTGCAAGAGCTATCCAAGCCAAGCAACACTCTGCTGCATTCACCCACTCTAACAGGACATGGCCTACAACCCTAACAAATCATCAGGCGGCAAGCCCCACTAGTGCTGCCTCTATCATAAATGCTCTGACAAGCAATCATCCCCAAGTCTGACAAAGCTCCAAGCATCAATAAAAAAGGTAAGAGGGACCCTCGACCAGGTAACTCCAAGAACCACAAACCACAACAACAC